>WAAG01044089.1:4978-18983 GCA_013390105.1 Tichodroma muraria
TTTTTTTTTATCTTTTCATGTGTCTGAGGGGTGGGCAGTTAGTGGGGGGGGAGAGAAGTGTGTTTTTGAAAGTTTCATTCCAATTGTTGTTGTTTTTTTTTTTCTTTCTTTTTATGTTAGTTAATAAAATCAGTTCTTTTCAAGTTTAAACCTGCTTTGCTCTTGATTACAGAATTATTATTTTTTTTAAATTGGCAACCCAAATTAATATTTTCTGTCTGGTTTCAGACTGAAACCAAGACATTTTGGTGTATCCAACAGTTCAGTCAAGGCCTGGAAAGGTATTGTTACAGTCTCTTAATGGATATGGAAACTAAGGCTGTGTTTGGCTATACTGATTGCAGCCAGAAGTAGTGCCCATAGTGCTCACAATTCTGTCTGTTTATGAGGCTGGTTGTGTGCTCCTGTTCCCTCGGCTTTTGTGATTTGTGAGCATTACAGAAGGTACCAAACGAAAATATGTGAGATAGACACCTTTGTTGCAAAGCAAATCTTTGCTACAAGGCAGCAGTTGCAACAACACCCCATGTCTCTAATCATGAATCCTGTTGATACTTATCTACTCAAACAAGATATTTTACTTAGAAATGGATGGAAAATATAGTGTTCCTATGATGATCTTCAATGGCCATCCTGAGACCACATAATGACATGTCTCTCAGAGGATGTGCACTTAATTTTTTCCAAAAATCAGAAGAGACACTTTTAAAAATTCCATGACATTTATTTATGAATTTTCAACTATAATGAAAAAAAAAATCTGTCTTACTGTTGAAAATAATTTAGAACCCCTACATACACCCCCTTTTTTAAAAAAAGGATTGCAACATATCTTTTTGGCTTCCTGTTTGATTCTACCTGGTGACTCAATGTCTTTGCTGCATGGCATTTTTCTCATTCAGCAAGCTGCATCAACTGGATGAAAAGGAAGGGTCTGTGTACACTGGATATCAGGAAATAAATCTGAAAACCTTTCTATAAAAAATAGACTGGACTGTGAAGACTTCTAAGACTAGAAAATAAGACTTCAATGCAGATAGCTTCTAGTGAAGATCTAATGAGATACTGTACTAATAAACTGCCAGGAAATAGGTAGCCTTGATTCTGAAAACTGTAGACTGCTTTCTCTAGACATTTTAATCCCTTGAAAATGTGACCATTAGGTAAATGTTTGTAAGAGATACATCTTCAAAAAGTTTCTAATAATTTAGGGTGAGATTGTCTCGCTTCATTTCAAGGGCTTAAAAGTTAGATGAAATACTATAGGAGAGGGAGTTTATCTATCTACACAGACCTAACAGAGAGAGACTAAATAACTGTAAAACAGTCAATAAGCAGGTAAGGTGGGACAAATATAACCCTGACTCTCTAATCTAATCTACAGAAATAACACACAGATGCCACTTAGATTGTAGAGCAGGGGCATGAAGAATAGACTAGTGCTTTATAGTCTGACTTTTTCAAACAAAAACCGTGAGTAAAAGGGATATTCATATCTGGTAGATTTTGTTCCTGGGGTAGTCAGTTCACTTGTTTTAGTATATTGCCATTACTGATTATTTTGATAACAAAATCCATCTATACGAAAACAGTGCAGCATAGCAAATAGTCAAGACAATGTAGACAGTACAGTACACAAGAGGACAATGGAAGAAAGAAATTCATCATTTGATAGTAAAGCAAGAGACAGGACAAGATATATGAAAACCAGATATTTTTTCATACAGCAATTGAAATAAGTAAAAAAAAAGTTCCAGTTAACTTTGCAGACAGATTTTTGAACATCATGAGAGAAAGTTTCAGGGTGAAAGAGAAGACAGGAAAAAGCCTCATTAATTTTTAATCTTTGCAGAAGTTGTCAGTGAAAGAGATTATGGATTCATTCTAATTATAATTTGTTAAATGTAAAACAAATCCATTTATTTAGACTTCTTTCTTAATTCCCTTATGTATAATTTAACAATTTGGATGATTTGATTTAGCTGAATGATTTCAAGGGAAGTTCTTGGCCCTGAATACATTTGAAAAATACCAGACATTCTAAATTTAATATTCTGGCTTTCCTATCTCTAGTTACTGGTTTAAATGATCAACACTTTATATTTGCTGTAAATTTGCAGTCTTATATATTGTATAGATGGATGTCTAAAAATAGTCAAACAACTATCTTTAATGGATTCAGTATAATGCTTTATTTCATGCCCTCATTATACCTAAATATTTTTGATTGTTTGTTTGCTGATATGGAATTGTACTAGAGACAATCTTCATAGAAAAATACAAAACCAATGAATAATTCCTGGACAATTCACGGATACCTACCTGGTTGATCTTTACTTTCTAAGTTTCTAGATGACTGAATTAATAGTTCCTGGCATTCTTTAAAAATTTAAAGGCAAATATGTTCTTTGTAGCTATTTTCAAATCTTTTTAATCCATTCACATCAGTCAATTATGCATCAGTTCAGCAAAGCACTTAAATGCCTAAAAAGCTTAAAGACAGTGAAAAGTGTCATTAAATATCTCCTGCAAAGCTTACTCTATCATTCAACTGTTTTTGTACTTTTGCTGATATATTTAGAGTTCATATAATTTATCCTTTAGCCATAACTTTTCCCCATATTTATTTTTTTCCTGTTTCATTTTATCTAATTTTAATCCTCAAAAATGCTAAGATATCACACTCTTGTCTTACTCAATACTAGAAGAATATATGAGCTTGCCACAGAGACTGGCCACATGGTCACAGTTTGGCAAAGTGTCAATGCAGGAAACACGGACAAATGAATTTGAGTATGACACATCAATTTAAAGATGAACTTGAGTGTAGTGGTTCTGGGTACATGACAAGATACCTTTTCATGGGAAAGGTAGTCATATCCAGTATCAATGCCATTCTCATACTCTGTGAAACCTGATCACTTCTTCTTGGGGCCCTTAGCTATGAAAGATTCCTTCCCCTTCAAACATTTTAATGTCTTTATTTGAACTCTTGAGCAGTCTAAATAGCAGCATTTGTCCTGGTATTCCTTGACAGAAGACACAAGTTCACATAACTGCTTCTTGTGGAATACTTAAGATGAGCATAAATCTATGACCATCCCCCAGTTCTGATGAAATCAAAGCCTTTTAAACTGTGCTGAAAATGTACTTGAGTATGCTTTTACTGTGGCTTGCTCCTGCTGAGTTGCAAAAAAGAATTTAGAAGACTTAGAAATACAAATGTTCTTGGCAAGTCTGTGACTCACTCACTGCTCAACATCCCGATTAAAAATTTGAGAAGCATAGAATTGGGAAAGTCTTCCTGGATCAGTAAAACCACTTTCCTGATGACATAAGTGAATGTGATGTAATTCCCTTCTTAAACTGCTCAGGTTCTCTCTGAAATCTAAGTGGGTTTTGGAAGTTTGGTTTTCATTGCTACTACTTAAATGTTCAACAGAAGCGTAAGAAAGTTTTTAGACAGAAGAATCCTTCAGTGGACACAGCGGAGCTGTCACCAATTCTGAGTAGAGGAGAAGGATCTCCTCTCAACATGCTTCAAGCAACCTGCAATAGGCAGTGCTCTTCCCAATGCCATCCAGGAGGCAGCTCGCCACCTTTGCCCCAGGACTTGTTGTTGGGGATTATTTTCAAGATACATTTCTCCCTCTTCAACTTTTATATTGTGTTTACTCTGACCTACTGCATTTACTGAAAGGCAACAAGACATCTTTCTTCCTTCACTGTGCCACACCAAATAAGCCTTCTCTCTTACAGTTCCTCAAGTGGCCTTTTAACTTTTCAAGCCATGTCACAGTGCTTTTTCATGCCTGATCCAGTTTATAGTGTATTTTTATAAACATGAAAGATGCTATGGAGTCTTCCAGATGAGGCTGTGAAAAGGATAGTGGATCAGACCAAAATTTTTCATTTACTGTCTGATTATCTTGTCTCAGCTGTAGCTTTGACAGTGGTTCTATAAGCATAGCATTACCTGATTCCTGGAAATATTATCAGCTCATTTTAAGACAAGCAGAGCATAGTCATAGAACATAAACATTAACAAATTAATATGTGGATGTCTTTGCTTTGTGATATTTCTGTGTAACTGCATGTTTACAGTGGAAGTCTATTCATAGATGGCAAATACTGGAAGATCTCACCTCAGCCAAACCATCTAAAATGAATTGGTGTGGTGATGCACAATTTTGAACACTGCAGTATTACATTTTCCCTTTTGAATTACTACAGCTGTTTTTGTCTGCTTCAATTTTCTGATTCTTCTTTGTTTTGCCAATGTCTCTCAATTTTTATATATCAAAATGAATTTTGATTCATTCGCACTCTTTTATATTTTGTGGCATCTGCCTTGGTGAAAATAAGACCCCAAGACCCTTTCTTTACTTGCAATATTTTCTCTTTCAAAAAAACTAGCAATCTTGAAGTCTTAACTTTTTTTCTGATTTTTCAAAATGTTTATACTTCATTTCATTTCCCAGAATTACAAAACGGGTCAGGTTGTAAGGAACCACAGTAGATCCTCTGTCCAACCCCTGTGGTGAAGCAGGGTCACCCTAAAGCACTAATACTACAACAGCTTTTGGGGTTTTTTTTCAGTGCTACTATACCATCTGCCTTGCAGAAATTCAGGTGATAGATGGAATGCATTCACTTTTTCCAGAGGATTATTTGTCTTCTCAAAGAAAGTTAGCAGGTAATTCCTGGGCAATCTACCTTTTGTATCTTGGGTTTTATTTAATTTAATTCATTTTTTGCTTATTTCTGAATACACTGGAACAAAACTTGCAAGATATTAATTATCTCCAGCACATCACCATTCTTAAATATAGCATTTTTTTTATCATAGAGCATTTTTTTATCAAGAAGCCTTCCTATGACCCTCACAAATTCATTTACCAATTACAGTCACATTCTGGAATGAAAAACTGCTCCTCTGAATCACTGTATGCATTAGCTACATCTTAATCAACCTGACCGAGCCGCTTTTCGAGATGTGGTGTAAACAGTGAACTCTCTACTCTCTGCCTTGATTTGGTCCATACAACTGCTTTGGGCAAACATAAAGAGGCCTGCCTTTTCTGTCATGTCCAGCTGTTTGTTGATTCATTGGGCATATTCAGATATGCTTTCACACACTCTGAAAATTGCTTTCTGACTCCTTACGAGATTTCAGACTAACATTTGGTCTGGTCCTAACAGCAGGTTTGAGTCCTGACATAGTGCTAAAGAAAACTTTTAGCAGAGGGTTAAGGTATGTCCTCAATTTTACTCCAGCCTCAAATAGTTAAGTTTCAGTTCCATATCCAATAAACCAATGAATAGCCTCATTTTGTCATATTTGGAAAAACTCTTCTTATGGAAAGCAAGAGGAAAGTATTTGTCCCCCAAAACTGTGGGGTGGAATGGTGTGGTGCTGATACTGACTTAAGCTCCATCCCTTTCAAGCAGGACTGGTTGGCTGTGACTAGCAGACAAATGGATGTTGATTTCATGCCACGGTCAGTTGCAGAAGATTTTGGGTGACATTCAATGCTTTTAATGTACTCTGTGCAAAAATCAGCTGTTTTCATTTGTAACAGTATATAAAAGTGTGATTTAAATATAGCTATAGAGTTATATATACAAAAAAATGGCTTGTTGTTGTTAGCAAAATTTAAAGACCCTCAGGTTAAAGATTTTACATATGAAGTTTACTGAAACTGTAGAAAAACTAGATCTTGACCTTCTGAAAACTTTTGCTAAATAAATCCATCTTTTACTTCCTCAGAAGGTACATAAAACCAAAAAAAATTCTAATGAAGACTCAGTCCTCCCTAATTGTGACATGAAGTTTTTCTCTCTAACTGCGAGGTAATATTTTCCTATGTGTTTTATACATCTAATCGCTGCTTCTACCATTTAATTTCTTTAGGTAAATTTATGACTTATTGTATTTTATCTGGTGTAGGCAGAAGTTAATAACTATTTCAACCTAAATGATATAAGGGCAACATCTGTTACTTAGTAACACAAGTATATTCTGAGGTACTTAACTGTTTTTCTAAGCTTTTTTGAGCAGATTACATAGCTCATTACACTTAGAGTCAGCCACATCCTACACAGAATCTGTGGTAGTGCAAATTACGCACACAAATGGCCTTGGGGGCATTTTTGCCCTAAACTACTTCTGCTGGGGCTGATGTGCCTGGGAGAGGGCTGGTACCCACTTGAACCGCTGAGTCACAGCACATTCCATCTGGATTCAGGATACATCAGTGCCTTGAAGCCTGCAAGGTTGCAGTTCTTGCCAGAGATTTAGACAGGACTGCCTGAAAAGTTGAGCCTTGTAAGCAGTGAGGTAGAGGGACACATAGGTAGGTGACAAGGAGATGGTGAAACAAAAGAGATACATATGACATTTAAGGCATGTGAAAATTAACAGAGAGAGAAATGCAGTCATCTGAAATAAAGGGACCATGTAATCCAGAGGGGTCCCAGAAATTTGGGCAAACGTGGAACAAACAAGGAACACTGTTGATTGAATACGATATTAGGTCAGGTTCCAAGCTTCTTTAATAAAGCTTTCCTCTGCTAGGCATGAAACTGAGGATGGGTAACATATCTACATGTTTTGAAGCATTTCAGGTAAAGTCATATATCACTTGTCTCTTCTCTGTTGTAGCTGATGAGAATGATGACACTGGGTACGTGAGGCTCAAGTGTGTCATGCACGAAGCGCATCACACACCCCAAACCCATTGCATTGATGACTTCTGCACTGTGCTACAAAATGGTACATAAAAAGGAGACAAGACCTGAAATGACGTGAGAATGAGGAAATTTGTATAACTGTAGATGAAAGAGCTGGATATTGCATCCTGAGAATGCAATATAAGCACGAAGAGAATTAACATTCTGGGCCCTTATGTATAGGTTTTGATAAATTTTTTATCCTCTTCCCTTTGTGTATGTGTCACCCACAGGTTGTGGCATCCTACTCTCACTCAGCAGCACCTGAATACAGAACTGCCAATGAATGCTGAGGAGTTATGGAGTATTTGCTGAGCATGGGCCACTGTTACACCACTTCTGCTACCATATCTCCTGCATTTTGTTTGCTAATGACATTTCTTCAGATATTTTCCTAAGTGCTTTTACTTCACAGCCTAGATTTTAATATACAAGACTGACATGGATAAGCATAAACAATTATTTGGAGATTGATGCAAGTTAACAAGGTCTCAGTTATAATTCTTATGCTCAATTCTATATTTTTTGTGCTCTGTTCTACCAGAAAATGTTGTTAAGTCACATGAATTTAGCTTAAATTAATGCTGTTTTTCCATATTGCAACAAGTAGTAGAATTTAAGGAAATCCTTTTTGATGAGGCACTTTCTACAAACTCTAAAAACTCCAACTCTCAATAATCAAGTCTTTTAGAAACCAATACAAAATAACTTTTCCACATGTGAAAAAAATCTCTGAAGAAGCAACACTTCAGGCTAATTTGCACACTACTTTCAGCTGATTAGAGTCCATTTATAATCAGGATTAACCAAGAGTGAAATAATACCTTGAAATTTTTTCCTTAGCAAAATTATTCCTAGCATGTATAAATAAATATTTAAGGATTAGACACATTTTATTATTTAGCACATCGAGGACCCAATCTTCACTTTATACTTACAGTGAATTTTAAGTGTTAAAATAAAAATCTGAAACAAATATGTTCAACAGAACTATTTTGTGTGATACAACTGAAAGTCATTAAGGTGCCTGGGGCTGCAGAAACTGTGCATGGTGATTCATTCTGAGCCATAACCTAACACAAGGACTCCCCACCACTCTCAAAAGGTGATTTACTCCAGGGCAAGGTTGGGGCAAGCCCAGTCACAAATACAGGCTGGGTGAAGAATGGATGAGAGCAGTCCTGAGAATTAGAATTTGGGGGTGTTGGTTGACGATATTCTCAGCATGAGTAGTCAACGTGTGCTTGCAGATCACAAGGTGTGTCATAACCTGAGCTGCATAAACGAAACATGGGCAGGAGGTCAAGGGAGGTGATTCTGCCCCTCTGCCCTTGTGAGACCACGCCTGGAGTGCTGTGTGCAGCTCAGGGACCCCAGCCATAAGAAGGATGTGCACCTGTTGTAGCAAGACCAGAGGAGGGTGACAAAGGTGATCAGATGGCTGAAACAGATTAGATAGGCAGAATCACATGTGGAGATTCACCTCCCCTCGCTGTATTCAGTGACAGAATATGGGCACTTGGATAGGTGGCTCACTCACAAGCGAAAAAAATCAGGAATGATTACTTAAAAAAATTCCAACTACACGGAGGAACCTAATGCCAAATAAAATTAGGCATATGCATAAAAATTTTCAAGGTCTGTACTCGAATTTCAGAAAGGAGATAGGTGTCAAAAATTTGGCTGAAATCATGTAAATGTTTAGAAATAAGTAACTGAATATATTCAAAATATTACATGTATCTTCCCAAGCCCACACATATACATAAGCTGCTAAAAAAATGAATTGTCACATACATGAAACACTTTCTAATATCTTCTTGAACTATGAAGAATAAAAAACCCAAAGCAAATGTCATATGTAAATAGCCATAGATATCAAGAGTTTTGGGGAAATAAATTCTAGAGCTGGGTTCAGATGATAGCAACTCAAAAGAAACAAATATATGCTAATTTTCATTGCTTTTATCATGGAAAACAAAACTTGCTTTTTGGATTAAAGCTACTAATAATTATACAGCCATGTAGAAATGTATTCATTCAATATATTTTGTTTTTATGTGCTTGCCTATACTCATTCTAAAGAGACTCTAGGCATTAATACATACATTCTTCATACTCAAACACACATAATCAAATAACTAGCCTGGGATTCTGTCCCAAGATACATGGTAAAAAGATCCACCATAGAAAATTACAAAAATGTATTAAAAAGACCCCTTTTACTAGGATGGGCGATAACTCTGCTATATGAATCTCCTCCCCCTTTCTTTTTCTACTTTAGACTATGCTTTGAGCATTCCTATGTACTTGGAACCATATGTTTGTATTTTAGTATATGTTTTACATAATGTTCAGGAGAAAGAAATCTGAATTCCTGCTCTTGACCATGATGTTAACACTATGCATCTATCAAATAGTTCTATACTGAACTAAATTTACTATTACTTTGCTGATTATTGCAAATTGACAAGTCTTTCCATGGAAGATAAGAGAAAGATTTTCAAAATCATAAGAGTAAGATTACATTTTAAAATCTAAATCAACTGCAAATTTTCTATTTACCTAAATCTCACCAGCTGGAATTTGGTGCAGTTGCCAATATGCAAGTATCTACTTCACCTGTTAGCAGATGAGACATCTGAAAAAGTCTAGCAAATGCAAAACAGGACTTAAGTATATCCCCTTTTCCAATGGCTGCTGGGGGCCAGGCAGAGTAAGATGCATCCTGGTTTCAGCTTAAATCACAACAGATGCAGTGACTAAAACTGACCTCTTGGATTCCTTCTGTAAGTGACGAAATGACAAAGGAGTTTATTTTAGGGAAGAATTAATTGTCCTCTAGAAATATTTATCTCTTTCTATTTATCAAAGAGCAAAACTAATTTACCAGATTGGGTCACATATTCAAATTTTAGCTGGCTGAAACTAAGTAAAATGGGTCCTGTCTCAAACATTCTCAGTGCTACATAATTTTTCTAGGGATCAGAAATGTCTTCATGTAAGTCAAACAGTTTTAGTCTACAGGACTGTCCTGGTTTGGCCCTGATTGTGCAATTTTTAATATTGGCACATGATTACACCAAGGAAAAGGGCTGATACGCCTTCGTGAATACACGTTTTTGAGGTGACATCCCGAAAATCTTTCTTTCTGATTCCTGGTTTGGCAGAGGTAAGAGGCACGGCCGGCCGGGCCGAGTTCCTGCCCCCCTCCCGGGAGCCGGTAGCTGGGTGCGGGGAGGAGACGAGAGAGGGGCCCCGGTCAAGGCCGGCCGAGCCACGGCTGCTGAGATCTGCCGCGTCGAGGGTCCACCGAGCCTCAGAGCAGCTGCAGGACGGGCCAGGCCGCTCCGCCACGGCCCACGCGGCCCGGGGGGCTGGGCCAGGATGGGAGGCGGAGAGAGAGGCCTGCAGCCGCAGCCNGAGCAAAGGAAAGCAGTGTTGAGTAAGCCAATGTTGAAGTGGCTGTGATTGCTGAGAAGTTTGAACAGAGAAATGAAGTGATAAAGACTCTTTACCCTGAAAGAAGAAGAAAAATAAGATAATCTCTGTTCCCCAAAATAATCTTAAAAATAGAAAAAAGAACCTTTGCTTTTGAACAGTTTATCTTTAGAAATAAAACCCTCATATGTCTACCTGGCCCAGAGGCACAGCTGAGAAAGGGCTGTGAACAAGGGAGGAGCTTCACGATGTGGATTTTCCGGGTGGCTGTTCGTGAAGTTTGAAACCACCAGAGAATTGTTTTCTTGGGGAAGAATTTTCCACAATAACAAGAAATGCTTCTCTTCATAAGTAAAGTGAAGAAAGACTATTTTAAAAGTAGAAAACTGACTGAAAATTCTGGGTGTAGTTTCTGTACGTTGCCAGTGAAAAAGAAAGAAAGTGTAAAGAGGAAGAAGTATTCTAAAAGTTTCATTCAGATTTTTATTCTTTTTTAATTTTTTTTTCATTTTAATGTTAGTTAATAAAGTTCTTATTACTTTCAAGTTTAAGCCTACTTTGCTCTTAATTGGAAAATTTCAAATTTGAAAACAAAATCACTACATGAATATACACATATTGTGGCAATGTGTTGACAAGACCTTTCCTCCTAACCTGTAAGTCTGTTTAGCTTGATTTATACTACAGATTTAGTTAAAGAACTGAACCAGCCAATGTCTGTGGATAAGTTTTTTGGAAATCCTGTCCCAAACCACAGTTTGTCAGCACCTACAGAGATAAAGTTTGGTAATGCCAGATTTTAAACCTGAGCACATGCTAAGTGGCCACAAAACACCTGCATAGTTAATGTGGGACAACCTCTGAAGCTTTTGAAAAACTTGAAATCATTCAACTTGAAGGACATAGCCATGCATATATGGCCTAATTCCTTTCTGTATAATTTCCACCAAGTCCAACAAACGCTTTTTTGTTTGTGTGCCACTAGGTGATAATGAAATACTGTGGAGGAGATCATGGTAAGTCATTTCCAGCTGCCTCTGCTTCCTGTTGAAAAATAAAATAGCAGCAGTTTAAAAACCAACTGGTGTTGCAGCTCTTCTGTATTGGTTCTTAAATAATCACAAGTTCATCTGCACAATTCCATTGTCATCAAATGGCATGTGTTATTGTCTTGCCATGAATACAAATGTTATATCTTAAATGTAATATCTTTGCCTGGACCTGTTTCCAGTCCTGCGGATGGTTTTAAACTTACATTTCTACAAAATTCATGTGATGAGAAGTCTCTGGGAATTGTTAGTTTCAGCAGTACCTAATTCACATCCTCAAGCATGCACAAGTAGGAAACGTATTTCAAGACATATCTCCTTTTATCTTTGAGTTAAAATGTTTGTCTTGGCGTAGGGCTTGCTGCTCACCATCAGTTAAGATTTTTGGGAGCATCCATAATTATTTTCTAGAACTTACAGAAGAAAAATGATTGATGAAAATTGAAGTGATATTATATGTATTTTTTAGATAGCCTTTGATGGTGCTTATTAAAACCTGGTAATGGTAAGATGAATCAGCACATACTGAGATTGTAAACGGAATGTGATCGTCAGATTTATTTTTAAGTAGCACAGTGTATTTCAAGCCACTAGTGCAATTTGGCTGTTTAGGGTTGACATACAGATGGACAAAAACTCCCTTATATGTCAATCTTCAGTGTATTTCTTTGATGGAACTGGGATGGTGGAAATGGCCCAGAGAAATTAAGGAAGATTTCAAGGCCTCCTAAAGAATTTTTTTTCAAAGTATATAAACAGCTGATGATCTGATTTATCATCACAGCAGTTTTCTTGCTCATCAACATTTCTGTTTCATTTTTGTTTTCCATTCAGTTTAGGGTTTACATTGTTCTCAGTACACAAGTTATTTCTTCTGTCTTCCAATATATTATTATAGCAATTCTTCCTCCATTTTTAGATAGTAATTTTAGATAATATTTTTTCTAGCCCTTACCCATTAATTTTTCATCATATTGCATTTATCCTTAAACATCAGAAGCCATTATACCTAAATATTCAGAGAATGAGCACTAGCAACTTAATTTTCCTTAATTTTCCTGTATACTGACACATAGCATCTGATCTCCTCATTGAAATGTTTCTCATCCTCATGTTTCTTTTTGATTTTTCTCTCAGGGCTTTGAGAATAGAAATGATAATTGAACCGCTATTTAATGACATTTATACATGTCTTATTAGTTTTATTTGGACTAGCTGAATTCACATTTTAAAGTTTGCAATTCATCTACATAAGTAATAGAAATACTGTTTTCTTACTAGCTATTGTGAGCAATGTTTTGCAAGTGGCTATAAATCCATTGTCATAATTAATTGCAGAATGAATGACAAACCCCGAAACCTGACATTTCTTTCAAATCAAAGAATGCCAGACTGGTTTGATTGGACATTTTCAAGGGGGAAGGAAAAGAAAATGCCTTTGGGTTCTTTTGCAGAAAGAGAAAATGTCACATACATAACCAGTCTTGAGTGTTATTTATCATTGATTTTAAACATCTCAGTGTCTTCTGAGTAATCCATAGGCAGGAATAACAGCTGTTTTATTACAGAGTTTGGACACTGAGGTGATATTTAGAATAAATTAAAATGGTGAGGTTTCTTTTTTGGATATGCAAAGTCAGGTCTTGGTTTTAAGCGCTACCACAGAGTTTCTGCATGAGCAGGAACAAGTGACTTTGGTAATAGTTGTGCAGATGGATGTGGGCTCCTGTTTCTGCATTTGAAGGTGTTTAAACACACTCCAGGTTCAGACCATTAGAATGGCACTGAACTTGGATGAGTACACTCTTCCTGAGAGACCACATTCATGCAAATTGGGACTGGAGAATTTACCCATTTGGCACATACAGCCCACAAGTTCATTTAGAACAGTGCAACTGGTTATTAGGAAATATAATTTTCAGCTATTAAGGAAAGTAAAGTCCAACAATTCATTTGAGTTAATGCATGAAATACATTCATCCTCATTAAAGTTATGAGAAACCTTATTGTTACAAAACATCCAGTCTCAAAGTCTAACATTAGCTTATTACGTTGATTGGATTTCCCTCTATAGAGAACAGAGGGGATGATTTATAGCAGGAACCATAGATTTCCAACACATGTTAAATAAACATCACGAATGCTATCTACTGTATCTTCCAAACCTATTGAATCATACTGATCTTAAAAGATCTGTTTAGGGCTTATCACCTTCCTTTTTTTTCCCAAAAGAGACCTATGAATATGGCTGAACAGAAATTGCCTTTTAATCTTGGGGAAGAACATACCCACACAGTGGTAATTTCAGATTGATTGAGCCCATGTAGCCAACACAGAGGATGAAAGACTCTGCCCTGCCTGAAGCCCCAAACCCCTGTCTCTCAGATGTTCCAGGACCCAACACATCAGGCATGGTCTCCCACATGAAAAGGTAACATCTGGGACATCTGAAAAATGCTTTAAGGTTCAAGACCACGGCACAAAAAACCCTCTGGTGGACATAAAGTCGTGCAACTTCTCCTTTCTTATTAACATCTCAACGATCCTGCACAATCAATAGCCAGCCAAGAGTTTTGGTTCAGAACAAACACACTTCATTTCCCTTACAATGATACATCACGCCTGCATAAAGCACTTGGGTATTTTTAACCTAGTGACTCTCCTTCATTGGTCTTTTTAGCCTACTTGAAGCTCCTCTGTGTTGTGAGCTCCTTGGCATGCCAGCAGTTCAGCTGCCATAACAAAATGCACAATTTTAAAGAGCTTGTTTTTAAATTAGTGTC
>WAAG01044103.1:658-13672 GCA_013390105.1 Tichodroma muraria
AATATTCTGCTGACGGAAGGAGAATTGTAGCAGAACTTGTAGCAGAAATGGCCCTAAAAGTAATAGTGGGAAGAATCAATGAACTTAGGGAGTCCTTGATGGAAGTTGTATTCACTAGTACTGTTGGCTTATGAATGCAAAGAAAATAAATGAAAGACAAAAAAATATTTCAAACCTGGGAAGTCATGCTGGCAGATGCTGATTAGGTCAGTGATACAGTATTTTAGAAATTTAAGATTACTATAATGATACAAAAACCCAAGACTATTACTGTTGGCTTTATGAAAGTAGAAATACTTTTGTAGTCAGAGCCCTATTAAATAGTCTTTCTCCGTTTATTCTCATTGTAGTGTTTTATCTGAGCAAACTGTAGGCAAAAGTAACTTCAAGAAATAAGAAATTGACATCAGATTCCAAGTATTTTTGTTTAGGAAGAGGTATGATATAGCGTATTTTAAAATTAAGTAATTGGTCAGCAGAATATTGTGGCTTTGTCCCCTACAGGTCTTATCACACGTCTCCGACATCCAGTTGGATCAGATGGATGTACTTCACCAGAAACCACAGGATTGGGTTATGGTAAATTTTTTATCTTCTTTTGAAGGAGATTTAGCTATCTGCCTAGGCAAGAATTTAGCTCATATGCACCCAGCTGATAATTAAGTTGTATCTGTGAAATGCCATGGTAATAATAAACACATAAACAGTGTAAGGTGTCAGTACCAAATGAGACACCTGACTCAGGTGCTTCTGTGCAGTCACTGTTACAACCACCAGGCATTCAGAGCTATTTGGACTTTTCTAAGCAAACCTAAGACTCAAATAGACATTTAATAGCTTTTGAGAGGCTATTTGATTCATGTAAATGCTTAGGAAACCAAAATTGAAACCTGCAATTAATACAATTTATGGAGAAGATTTTCTTTGTCAGTTCTGCAGCTTTTAGAAATAAGAATGGAATCTTACGTGGTATTAAAACAAATGAGCAATAAATGCCAGTTTTGTGTCCATAGATCAGGAATTTCATACCATCTATTGGACAATAGAAACCTCCAAAACTGAGTATCTTTCATGTTCCCATGAATTTCAAGGCTTAATATTTCTAAAGGGTAGAACAATTGTAGTTATTACAATAAAGGTAGCCAGTGACTATTTCTGTAGCTATACTATCCATCTGGAACTGGTTGGGAGCTAAAAACATCACATATCATAGTGCCAAAAAAGTTCTCTTGTGTAATCAAAGCTAAACACTTGTCTTATCTTCAAGCCTTGGACGTTCCTACATTAAGCAAAATCACTAATCACATTTGTTAAGCTGTAAAATAGCATTTATATTTAAATATATATGAGCCAGTGAAAATTTTCAGATATTTAAAACTCATGCTATAGCTGATTAAGTGTGATGCTTCGCAGTGCTCATTAGCTGCCATCAGCAAGGCTTGTCTGCTGGAGCATAGCTCAGGAAGGCTGGCCTGACTCTCCTGACATATTGGGTTGCTTTTGCAGAGGAGTGGGGATTAAACCCATCTGAACTGTTGTTCCTGAAAGAACTTGGGCGTGGGCAGTTTGGAGTTGTTTATCTTGGTAAATGGAAAGAGACTATCAAGGTTGCCATCAAAACAATCAATGAAGGTGCAATGTCTGAAGATGATTTCATGGAGGAGGCCAAACTGATGATGTAAGTACAAAAACTATTCTGTCAGTTTACCAAGAAATAAATATAATCTAATTCCATTTCAAACAAACAGACAAAGCAGTTTGATGGGAATGGTGGATATGTGGGACAGAAAGGCTGATATAAAGATCTGAACCAAGCTGATGCAGATACTTCCTATGCCCAGACCCTTTCTTTAGAGTGTGCCTTGCTTTGTACTGCGGAGCTCAATGGGGAATAAATGTTCTGGTAAAATGTAAATGTGCTCCTACAACTACTCTTTAATTCATAACTCAGTGTCTCTAGGAACACTGATGCTTCTATCTAACTAAAGACTTTGAGAAACCATATTACCATGTTTGCAAATTTTGTAAATTAGGGAAGTATCCACATAAGGTCTTGGCAAAGCCCAGAAGAGAAGAGCCCTTGCAGGGTCAAGGCCCCTGCCTGCAATCCAAGTGTAACTAGACCTTTCCATTTTGCATCAACCAAATTAAGCCTTGCATTCACTGCATTTATATAACTGATGAACAATTATGAGTTCACAGAGTGAACTTTTTGGAGGAAGTTGTAGAGAGAAATGTGCTAAGTGTTGGAAGAACTCTGAAGATGGCTGAATAGGACACTGTTTATCAAGTAGTGGAAGTATTTTACAAAACCATCATCAAAGGTTTAATTACCTGCCAAGAACAAATATTAGCCTGTCTAAGATGTGATTTTAAACAGGAAACTCTCCCACCCAAAGCTGGTCCAGCTTTATGGAGTGTGCACGCATCACAAACCTCTCTACGTCGTGACTGAATTCATGGAAAATGGTTGCCTGCTCAATTACCTTCGGCAACGGCGGGGGAAACTCAGCAGAGACATTCTCCTGAGCATGTGCCAGGATGTCTGCGAAGGGATGGAATATCTGGAAAGAAATAGCTTTATTCACCGTGATTTAGTAAGTACAATAGGCTTTCTGAGGTTCTTGACAAATATTTGCAGTAAAGAACCTGCTGTTGCATTTTGTGGGACACTATGTATCCTGTAAGACTTCAGCCCTGCAGGATCTAATAAGGCAACCCCAAACTTTTCAGCTGTTATTTTGCCCACAGACAGCTCAAAAAACTACTTGAGAGAAGTTTTTCCATTGGAAAACCCCCTTGAGAGGTCAGAGAAAACTAGGATATTGACATGGAACTCTCTGGTATTTGGACATCTCAATACAAAAGTGATTAGAACACAACCAAAATCACAGCATTACAAATGGTCGTCAACAGTGACAATTTAAAAAATTGAAATCTTTTTCTATCGATGTTTTTTGGCTCCCTTCTGCCATACGTTGATGCTGGGATATATGAGTGGCTTTTCTGCCCATAGGCAGGGAATTAGAGGAGAGGAGTTCGTTTTCTTTACTCCTTGATACTTTTTCAATGCTCACATTTGGATGTAGAGAGGAAATCTTCCTCCTCTCCTACCTAGCTGCATGAAGAAATGTAAAATCTCAAAAATTACCAGTTTTTGGAAGTTCCTGATTTCTATAATGAAAACATCACAAAACAGATTTTAAAATTTACACTAGTTGTCCCTAGTGTTGATGTTCAGGAAAATATCTGGTTGGATCATTAGACTCTGCAGCCTAAAATTCTTTCACTGTTGAATACGTAAACATATTGCAACTCATGCTACAAGCATTTAAGTTGCTATGTGCTATGTATGTGTAACTACACAGTAGTGAAATATGTTTGTCTCTGATTCAGAGACAAAAGTTCACTAATATTTTTGACCAATACACTAATCTCCTTTCAGATATAAGCAGTATGAGCTGAAGCAAATATGATCAGCTGCTGTATTTCTCTTAAAATTCTCCAGCACAGATTTCAGATATGTTTCTTTCATTTTCCCCAGGCTGCAAGAAACTGTTTAGTCAATGTGGAGCACGTCGTCAAAGTATCTGACTTTGGCATGGCAAGGTACGAGGCCATTGACAAATGTGAGCACCTATTCTCAGACATCTGCAGCATGACCTTTAGTTAACCTCACTGCTTGCGTCGCTGGTTTGGGGAATCCCACTGTGGGTAATTTTTGAATCCTGATGAAAATTGTAATATTGTTTAACCTCTATACCATGAACTGGTTGTTGTGTCTTCCTCTTGCTCTCGGTGAGTGCGAGATAGCTAAACAAAGTGCCAGGTAAACTTCAGAGGTGTTTATGGACAGAGACATACCCACAGTGCCCAGGGCAGCCAGGAGCTTGAAGAAAGAAATTCCCCAACTTTCCTGAGGAGGATGGAGGTCAGAAAGTCACTGGGGACAGAACTGGGAGGTGGTGCTGACCTCTCGGGCAGCGGTAGCTGAGTCGGTGAGGCGGGATGCAGGGAGGACCAGGGGGGCAGGAAGTGTGATACGTGCTGCTCTAGCAGGGAAGTGGTTTTTCTGCTTAGTGATAGAGCCAGCCAAAGTGAGGAAAGAAAACACTTTCAACTCTGACAAGCACCAGCCTGAGAAACATAGCTCTAGCCTCACAGACTTTCCTCAGAGGACGCAGCTGAGCTGACCAAATGACTGAATGCTATCCATAGGGGATGTCTTCTTTCTTCTTTCCTTTTGCAAGCCCAGCACAAAGCTCTCCACTTTTGTGTTTTACTGGCTATTTTTTCTGTGGGTTAGCAGATTGAATCAGCTCGCTTAGGAGGCAGATGAGCTTGAAAGATACTCAGTGGCTCTGGGCAGAAGTTTGTGGTGACGTTTACCTTGCGGCTGCAAAGCGTTAGATCAGCGCAGCCGTGCTCCTTCAGTTTTGTGTCCTATTTCCAACCTCATGCTTACAGCACCCTAGCAGTTCTAGCTAAGGACTTGTTTTTCAGAGGGCTATTCTGTACCATGGTTGTACAGTTCCCCAAAAGGGTAAGGTAAGTATCAGGGCTCTGGACTTACCCAGAGTCAGGAAACACAGTAAGACCAAGATGGCTGTCAGGGTCCAGAATAAGAATAATGGACCTGAATGGCTCACTGTGGCCACAAAGTGGAGATCAGTGGTATGGCTCTAGGACTCACTCTCCTGGGGAGGCTGTGAAGAAGTGATGGGAACACAACCTAGTTGTTCAGAGCTCACACAGCTGCTACTACAGGTTATTTTGTACTGGTATTTCATATGTTCCTTATTCAATAGCTTCCCATGTTTCTGTGCCTGCACCAAAATGAGAAAGTGAGGCAAAGAGATTATTTATTTCAATGTGACCTCCTTTAAAAGGTGTTTTAAAAAAATTACCTTTATGCTTTCCCTGAGAATAAATGTGTACTGCACATCTGTGATCTGCTCAGGAACATCAATACTCAGAAAATGTGCCCAGAGTTTGTAAGTATGTTGGGGTTAGCCTAGTAACTGTTTGAAGTGTTGCCCTGTAAATGCCTGCATTAGGCACGTAATTTAATTTTATTTGGGAAGTCAGCTCCTATAAGCTTGGGCAAAAACAATTACTTCAGTGCACCTACAAGAACTGTTGCCTCGAATGTGATGAACATTTCTTTGTGTGTTGCTTTGGTAACAATGTCCCTGATAAGACATCTGTGAAGATGGACAGCAAGAGTCATATTTGGATAGAACAAGCAGTTAGAAAGGTGGATCCTTTAAAAAAAAGACTATTGCTTCTGATTTTCCTGCCCATGGTGAAGTGATGTGTCTTGTTAATATTCACCCAAAACATGACAACAATAACTATCCTTTCAGTCCTAGGATAGTATCAAAATGTTTTATTCTGATGTATTTCTGATGAATAATCCTAATCATTCATTTAAACAGAAATGTCTTTAAGTGCATAGCTTCCAGTATGTTTTTTGTGTGCATTTTATACTAAAATAGTGATATCATTCTGTTGTTTCTAAACTGATATTATTTTTCTGGAATTCTAAACCATTTGTGGAAATGTCACTCATTCAAATATATGTGGTTTCCTCTTATTCTTCAGGTATGTCGTTGATGATGAATATATCAGCTCTTCAGGTGCCAAGTTTCCAGTCAAATGGTCATCTCCTGAAGTCTTTCATTTCAAAAAATATAGCAGCAAATCAGATGTCTGGTCATTTGGTGAGTTGATTATGTGAAAGTGCAGCCACACTTCCCTAAAACTACTCATGTGATTTAGGAAAGTGTAGCTTTTTACCCATGCTACCTATCTTAAGCTTCAGTCCTTCCCATTTTTCAAGGTTTTCTTATATTGGACAAATGAGTTTTTCATTTGGAAGGTTCTGCACTTAAAAAGTAGATTTTTACTGAAATGTGCATTTTTGTTGAGTTCTCATTAGCCAAACATATTCCATGAGTTTCATGGACCATCACCTTAGCTGACTTAAAAGAGAACAGAATTATATTAGTTGAAAATTGTTTGGGTTGTATCCTTCATTCAGCTCAGTCTGCCCGTATTTTCATGCATTTTTCAATACACAGAAGAATCAGGATATCAAGATATTTTTTATTCTCCTAATGGGGTTAAAAGCTTGTGGGTTTGATGACTGCTAGAAGCTGGCCTGGAACAGAGACTAGACAGAGCAAAAGGATAAAGTACGTGTTTATTAAAAAGCCTCCTTGGGCACACCTGGGCAGCATAAGAGCCCCGTTGGACCACACCCAAGATGCACCCAAATGGTTACAAAATGGCCCCCTGACCACGAGGTCCCACACTTTTATAAATTCTGGTCCAGTAGCATATCAGAGTCAAATTGTCCAACCACAGCTTCAGGTTATGAAGCTCCATCCTCCTTGTTTCGCTTCTTTCTTCACCATTGTTTTTGTTCTTGGGCCTGGAAATTGTCCTTGGTCTCAAGCTAGAGAAGGAATTGTTTTGTCTATCTACTCTGTGAAGAGAACTTAGTAGCACTTATTATGAAACCCCAACCTACCCACTAAAACAGCACAGAATCAAAAAAAAATATAAAAGCTATAACTTAAGATATCAGGTTTGATATCTTTTGTTTTGTTCTAAATCTATTTTGGTTCACTTCTAGGTGTACTGATGTGGGAAGTTTTCACAGAAGGCAAAATGCCTTTTGAAACCAAGTCAAATTCTGAAGTTGTCCGTGAGATTTCTCAGGGCCACCGACTTTATCGACCACATTTGGCATCACATCCTGTGTACAAAGTCATGTACAGCTGCTGGCACGAGGTTTGTTCCCCTTTTTTTTTCTCTGAGGTATTATTATTAATTACTTTATTATTAATTTTTAACATGGATATAAAAGTAATCTTGAAAGCTCAAGGCATTAAACCCTTGTTTCACATCTGTGGCATTCTCAGTATCTCCAGCTATGTTTTTCACAAATCACACCTAAGTTTACAAGCCTCTGCTTCTTTTAACTGTTGAAGCTAAGAAATATAGAGCACACTATCAGTACAACAGGTCTAGACTATCCCTGGGCTGGAATATGTCACTGTTGTCATGTTTCTCTACTGGGTCCAATGTGATATCTTTTTCATGCCTTTGTGTCATGCACAGCTTTCTCTAGATCTGCTCTGAATGATAACACATTCATACATCAAGTGGATATGCCCACTAAATGTAGATTTTGAATCCCCTTTTTCAAGTGTATATCAGTATATCAGTATATCCCTTTTTTCAAGTGTATCTCTGTACATCAGTACAGCTCCTAGGCTGCACCCCTTTCACGCCCTCCAAGCTGATTTAGTACTTCATGTTCTTTCACCACCTGCCCAGCAGCTATTACTTCCTACATTGGTAATAAAACAATGATTTCATCAACTTCTCCATCTGATTAATCCCTTAAGGGCCCTCCTTCTCTAGTCTCTAGAAGAAATTAATCTTTTATTTTAGGTTAAAAGTACTTTCAAAAGAAAAGTACCAAAAGAAAAGTACACCAACTTCGTGTGCAATTTTTTCAGTAAATGTGCAGGCATACACAGTGAGTATCTGGGGAATCTTGTCGCTACCATTGTCTCCTTTATCTCCCACCTTACAAATCTATAAAGTTTTTAAATCCTGAGTAAAAAAAAGGCTTAAGAGATGGAAATCTAAATTGCACCCAGCTTGCCTGCTTACTGCAAACATCTATCGGGGTGCCAGCCAGCAGAGGGGTCACGGAGAAGTAGTTCTCTTTTCTGTCTGCCACCAGACAGAAGCTTGTTCCATACTGAGCCGCAGCACTTCCAATTATATAGCAGAGAAGATCCTTTTTCAAAAACACAGGAAGTATTCCTGAGTACCATGGTTTCCTGACAGGTAGGGCTTTCCATAGACCTACTGCAGGGAAAAATTCCGTAGGAATTCTAATCCAGAATTTAAATAAGTGTAAAGAAATTTCAGGAACTTTTTTAAAGTGTCTGTGCTCATGCTGCTGGGGTCATGAATAACAGATTTTTCTTTTTCTCGAAAATGACAAACTTAATCTTTTCTTCTGTATTAATAAAATTAAATATAATTTTTAAATGGTATCTCATACATACTTATATCCAATTTCTGAAGTCTGGTACTATAATCGACCAATCTGCTAACACAAGTTTATCCTCTGCTTTTCTTTTCAGAAACCTGAGGAACGCCCTACTTTTGCAGAGTTAACAGTGACCCTCACAGATCTAGCAGAGATGACATAATCACATACCTTGTACCAAAATAATTACTGAAAGGTTAGCATTAAGGTTAGCATGCATGGTTAGCATGCCACTAATGTAGCTGGTACAGAAAACCTCAGCATTTTACAGAGGTGTCTACCTAAATCACTGTACCAGCATCCTACATATTGATGCAGCTTGGCCCAGTTTTTACTTATTTGAGAAAGATACTCCAAGGTACTGGTTTGGGACTCTCAAGGCTTTGTTTTCATGGTTAGGGAGAAAAATCTCCTGTCTGTAAAGCAGTAACCAAGCCTACTCACCTTACAGATCTTTTTATTCATTCTTTTCTTCAGAGCTACACTAGTTCTTGAGTCAATATTATTACATTATTTATACCTACCATGACTCATGCACTGGGGAATACTGATTTGCAGCAGCAAAAATGATGGAAGAACCTCTGATAAAGCTCTGGCTAAGCCACTTTTAAAGGCAAGTCCTTGTGCACTGTAAAGCATCCAGCCCTGGAGAGCCAGAGCAGTGTTTCCAAGGGACAGCAAGCTAAGTGACAGGCTGCTGGAGCAATGCCCACACGTGTGCCTGGACCCACTGCTTGGACAGAGGCGAGCAAAGGCAGCAGTCCCCAGTTACCAGCTCCCAAGTCACATCTGAGTGACTGGAAAGACTGAGCACCTCTGAAGCCATTTTAAACCTGCATTGCAGGTCAAGGTGTCTTCAATTCCAATTCTGAGTAACAGAAGGGGAGCAAGGATTATTTTATTCCAACCTCTGCCACAATTTTCCAATATTGTCTCCCATTCCCCTGTTCTTGCCTACTTGAATGCCCACAAGTGCCTTAGTCCTCCCCTTGCAAATACCCACAATGGTTAATGGGCAAGTTAAAACTGGAACCTGACAGTAAAGCTCAGATGGATCCTATGATACCTCACATGGACATGTCTGTACCCCTACTTCTTATGTTATCATTCACCTTTAATTTAAAATCTTAACTATGGTCAATACAAGTATGTTGTAGAGAAGGAAAGGCAAATGGAATTCATAATTATTTTAAAGAAAATAGTGGACCATTACAAATAAATATGTTCTTGAAAATATGTGATTACATTATGAATTATTTATAGGTAAATAGATCACAATATTTAGTTTTATAGGGCTTTGTAAATAAAATATGCAAAATACGCTAGATAAAGAATGATTGAGTTCAATTTAATTTTTGTCACAAATTGAGTCACAGTTTAATTTTTTATTTCCAAATTTAAAAAATAACCTTAACAATAAAATTAAATATATCAAACCTCACAAAGTTTTGAATTTACAAAACATGACAGCATGTCTTAATCAAATATAGTCCTGGCAGTAATTAGTCATCTCTACTGCAATAGTATTTTGATAGTTATCAACTCTTGGGAAAGGAAATTGTTAGTCCCATTGTTTGAACATTTGGGAGTACCTTCAAACACACTTACTAAGGCATTTCTGCATCAAGTAAAGCATGACATTCTCATTATTTCATGTAATTTGCCAGAAGAATTGCCACAACCGATGCCGCTGTTTACCTTCATAATCAGTTTATTTATGAGCATTTAATCCTTTATCAGACTTATGATTGAATGCAGATCTGTAACTGTTGTGTTTTAAGCCCAGCTGGCAACTGTACCACACAGCTGCTTGCTCACTGCCTCTGCCCTGGTGGGATAAAGAATCAGAAGGTAGAATTTGTGGGTTGAGATAAGAACAGGTTAATAACTGAAACAAAGTAAAATGTAACAATAGCAAGAGGGATTAAAAAGGGAAAGAGAGAGGAATAAAACTCAAGACAAACAAGTGATGCACAGTACCAGTGTTCACCACCTGCTGACTGATGCCCAGCCCATCCACAGGCAGTGGCCAGCAGCCCCCAGGCAACTTCCCTCCCCATCAGTTTATACACTGATCACTACATTCTATGGTATGAAATATCCCCTTGACCAGTTCAGGTCAGCTGTCCTGGCTCTGCTTCCTCTCAGCCAAAATCAAGACAACGACACACTACACACATGGAGCTCACTACAATTTACACCCAGGCCACAGAAGTACAAAGCTTTTCAGCAGATGATGCACTACAAATGTGAAATTCAAACTCTCTCCACAATATAAAGTACATGAGGATTTTGAATAATAAATGAGGCATCTTTTTTAACAGCTCTTATAAAACTGGTTTTGCCATATTACTGCAAGTTAATATGTAATATGTTATAGCACCACACAGTAAAAATCAGCTCCATTAGGTTCATGTACTCAAAGCACCTTGCTTCTGCCTGTCTCACTGAGCTGTCCCATGGTCAATATGCACCCGTCCTGGAAACATGCTGGTCCAATACCTGGAGCCAATAACACTTGCCTACCAGGCTTCCACTTCCCAATATAATCTTTCTGTAGGCTGCTTGGGGAAAAATTTGAAGAAGCTGTTACTAACGTTCTGACACAGATAAATTTAATGGCTGCTATCATCAAGCTGACAGTAAGTAAATTAAAAAGCACTAGAACTTGCTTCAGAGTCAGTCAAACTAGTGCTTAATTGGCAGCAAGAAATGGTCTGCAGTACAAAGGTCAGGTATCTACAGTGTATTTATTTACCAGAACAGCTACACCCTTAAATAAAGACTGAGTAGGCCACCTTAGACCTAACAGTGACTGTGAGCTTAGCTCAAATTCTAACCATATTCTAACAGGCAAAATGAATGAATAGCAAGTGACATCCTTATCACTGACCATAATGAGATGTGTGTTTGCTGTTTTCTTTAAACCTCCGTGCGATAAAAATGATATCTGGAAAAAGCAGTAAAGGAGACACCTCCATACAGGGAACTTTCTGTCAAAGGCTGTAGGAGTGTTCAGCATTTGTAAAAATTTAGCTACTGTTTCCTGATCAAACATCAGAAAATTTGGAACAAATCTGTATTATGGATGGGAGGACAAAAGGCAGAATTCCAAGCTTTTGTGAGGCAGCCACTTAGGCTACATCTCTTTCCTATAAAAAAGATGCATTGTTGACAAAATAGAATTTATTTTTGGAAAGTGAGGTGAATTCACTTGTCAAAAGTACTCCTGAGAAGTAATGCAGACCAATTACTAGTGCGTACTGGGCTGGTGACACTTGTTTCCAGTGCCATTTGGTTTCTAGACCAATTCCTGCCTCCTCCCCCTCTCCCCCCCTCCCCAGATTTCACAGAGGGGAAGCCCTAGAGGCACACCCAAGCACATCACCATCCCTCCTCCCTCACTCCAACAGTCTGACTCCTGCTCAGCCTCCCAGCCATGTTCTGAGCCTTGGCACCACTTTAAAACCTGCCCAAAAGGAGCCAGATATTGCAAACCTGCCCTGCTGGAAGGACATCTTTTAGCACGCTTGCCAGTTTTATTTTGCTGAATTTAAAGAGTGAGAGAACGGCATTTTCTAGAAGTATGGAATTCCCCACATAGCTCCAGGATGCAACCCTGATGAGTAGAGTTTGAAGTGTCGAATACGTACCCTTTGGGATGAAGACTTTTTTATAGCATGGTTCTTTCAAGTGTGGCTGGAAAAATGAAGATAGTAGAACAGATTTCTATAGAAACTAATAACTGATGTATTTCTATTTCAAAATAGTACAGATTTTTTAACCCATCCTAGTCTTCTTGACCTACCTACATTTAGTTGGTGCAGCTATGTAATGAACTTAATTGCCCATTAATTTGTCCTGAGGTGTGGTAATAATGAGCGTCTGCCAAGATTTGTTTAGTATCAGCATTGAAAAGCTGTAATTTAGCTAGCAATGTATTGCCTCTGAGGATTGCTTTGTTCTTCTTAACCATTCACCCTACATACCAAAACACATCTAATTACTTGATATAATGTCCTTCATTTCACTGCCTGGAAAACCTGACAACTCACTGAAAC
This sequence comes from Tichodroma muraria, assembly GCA_013390105.1. Taxonomy (NCBI): domain Eukaryota; kingdom Metazoa; phylum Chordata; class Aves; order Passeriformes; family Sittidae; genus Tichodroma; species Tichodroma muraria. The sequence continues at coordinate 12,797 of WAAG01044103.1, forward strand.
ACAACTCTCCATTGAGACTGGCTGTCAGACAGACATGCCTAATACATCAGCTTTGGGTTTTCTTCTCCAGTTTAGAAATATGAATAACACTCCTTTTTTTATCCCTTGTTTTAAAAAACACAGATAATTTAGTAAATAACCATGAATAATTTATTACAAGAGAAATATTAGCATAATTTCAATAAAAAAATCGAAGTTATTCCAAATAGTAACTAAATATAAACATTTAAAAAAATAGCATCTCTTACAACAAATATTTTTATACAAAAAATTAATCACTAATTTATTTATAACATGATGGACTTCTTGTACATCATGAAAATAACCATTAACTTTGTTTTTTTGATATGGTTAGAAAATAACATTCTTTTATTATTAGTTGCCATTTATGTATAATAGCAGATACACAGGTCCAGTAGAAAATACAGGAATTTTGCTTGGTATAAGTTAATTATTGCCAGCAGTTGGTACATACGGAGTCCACACCCTTCTCAAAGAAAGTATTATGACATATCTTTAAAAAATGCCAACACACATCCATTCAAGAACTGGACTGGTTGCTTTTTCTTACAAATAACTCATTTGGTCACATGACAGTGACGACCCTATAAGCAAATAAAGGGGCCACGAACTCTGCAAAAGCATTTCTTTTTCTCTTTATACAATTCAGAGTGAAAAGCAATTCCAGTTTTTGTTAAAAAAAGAAACTATAAACCCCCTTCCATCTTCAGTCTTCTTCTTATTGCTATTACTTGTTTTTAACTATAAAGATTTTGAAGCTTGAATCTGGTCAATAAAACCAAAGTATTCTCTACATTAACTAAGAAATAATGAAACTCTGTTAGTAGATTTTCTTGTCTGAAGCTTTTTTAACAC
>WAAG01044107.1:0-16391 GCA_013390105.1 Tichodroma muraria
CTTGTTTCTATTGGGTTTTATGCATCTCTCTATCTTTCATTTCCATTGCAGTTGTTATTAATGTTGTTGTTATTATTGCTGCATTTTATTTTGTTCCAGCTATTAAAATGTTCTTTTCTCAAGCTGTGATGGTCGTTTTCTGACTTTCCTCCCCACTGCATGGATGTGAAGTGATCAAGGAGCTATGTGGTACTTAGTTGCTAGCTGAGATTAAACCACAAAAATGTTTATGGATTAAAATAACTGGAATCTCCATGCACGACTAAGATACCTTATTTTTTGAGAAAACTGCAGTATACCTGTGTCTTTGGTTGTTTTAACCAGCAGTGGCTGGTGGGATAGGCCCAGTCTGGTGTTCTTCCATGTTTTCCTCTCCTTCCTGTCTCAGCTATAAGGCAGTCATGCTCAGGTGCTGCTTGACTTTTCTTTGCTATTAAGGAAAAAAAACCCAATCCATAATCTATTTATCTTGGGTTGTGTGTAATTTTTCTTGTTAGGCCAGCAGTCATCCAACATCTTGTATTGAGGAGAAGGTGTCCAAAGCATCCTGTACCATCAGCAATGGGTGTGGGAGTAGTCCTGATACTGGAGTTTGGCTCACTGTAATAGTTTGAATCTCATGGATTGCTAGACTGCCTCTGAGAAAAAAACAACTGCCTACTTGTTTAATGGTAGAAACAAATGAGTTGTTACCCCCAACTGTACTGGACAAGGAGTTTAAAGGTAGTTCTTGCAAAACCAGACCTCACTCCTATCGAATTAACCATTGCTATGGCCTTCTAGCATTCATCCTGCCAGAGGTGAGCTAGGCTGCCCAGGAAAGCTAGGCTTGTTTGGATAGGCAACAAACCAGGAACAATTTCACCACTTCGTAGCACTCAGTCCTCCTGACCTACAGGATGTATTTACAGGGCAACATTGTAGTCTGAATTTGCAGGAGCATGGAGTGAAAGGAATTTATTTAATGAACAAGGTCAGCTGACTCCAGGGGCAGGGGTGTGCTCAGTGTGATAGTCATCCTTCTTGGTAGTTCACTAGCTAGCATTAACCTTCACAATTTTTTTAAATCCCTTTATGTATGAACAAATGCATCACAGTCTGTTAATAGCTTATTTCAAAATAATTTTCTCTTGTGTAAGGAGTCATGATTTGTAGAAACACTCAAATAGGAATGCAGGAAGAAAATAGTGACTTAAATAATTGTCGGTTACTACGTTGTTGAGGGTGGCTGGTTAGTTTTGCATTGAAGCCTGTTCTATAACTCTTAACAATTGCACAAGCCAGTATAAGTTTTTGTTCTTTGAAGAAGGCCCCCAGCCAGTCTTCCCTGATGTCTTTCTGTTCCCAAGAAAGACACAGAACAATTGCAAAAAAACTCAAAAAGTGTTGGCAGTATCAGTGAAACTGTATAATTTATGGGCACAGCGGGTTATTGGTCGTGATTACACTGCTGACTAAGCAAGGACATTAGTGGATGCTGGCAGTGCAGAGGATTTCTGAGCAGGTTTGGAAGACTGCATAAGATTGAGTGAGCTAGGTGTGGTGCAGTCTTTACTCTTACTGCCTTTGGGGGACATTTTCTAGAGTGAACAGGCTGCTGCAAGTCACACTGGTGTTGTCCACGAGGCAGATAGGTGGAGTGTTCAGGGAAAGGATAAAAAAGTAGGCCAGGGAGTGGGCTAAAGCTAAGCAGTGTAGAAGAGCAGGAATGCACTGTTTCCATTCACTTGCTCCTGGTGCTTCATTTCACCTCCATCCTCCAACAGATGTCGTCTCTGACCTGGAGCTGTGGAGAATGCGTTCAGATCCCGCTCCTTTTGCTGTGGGCCTGGGTGGTGTGGGAGTTTTATTTACTAGGATGCTGGATGTCTGAAAAGTATTTTACAAGTTTGCAGTTTCTGCAGTTTTGGCGTGCACTCGTGCCTAGTTTTGTCTTCAATATAGCTTTGTTTCCAAAACTTGGGATACACCTGCTTAAGGGTTTCTTTTCCATGCTTCTACAGGTCATTGTTCTTCAGGGGTTTTCCACTGAGTTGCTGCTTTGGTGGAAGGGTATTGGAATCTTAAGTGATGCCTGTCTGGCTCCATGTGAGTGGCTTGTGAGCCATAATCAGGAGTTCTACTCCACGTGGATGCTGTGTCTGTCATTGTGGGTTGGCTGCTTTTGATGAAGGATGATTTGGTTATAACTTGCACCTTCTAAATAGCAGAAGGCAGGCCTTAAATGTAGATGTATGGTAGGAAAATGGCTGGAAGTGCTTGTTACTATCACACTTCACTAAGCAGAGATGGGTTTGTGGTTCAGCAGTGATGAGTGGTTGACACAGCTGTACTCACTTATGAGTGTTTATTGTCTGTCATTGTAAAGATTTCAATTATGTTTTTATGGCTTGGCTTCTTATTCCTTGACTTTCAGTGTTTTGTTAAATACGGTAATTTAGGAAAAAAAGAAAAGAATCATGACTTCTGCTTTGCATAAACTTTCCATGGAACCAAAGCTTGTATTTGGAAGCTTTGCTGAAGGGTAAAATTAATCTTGTACTGTAGGAATAAGAGTTGAAATGCTTGGTCTTTTACTTGTAATGTAAAACCTGGAATGGTTTTCTGTTATCACATAACTGGCTGTCACAGTCAAATGTTTGTTTGAGGATGTTTTGTTTAACCATTTCTAATCATGTTTGGGCAAATTATTGCCTTCCATGCATTAGCGTACATTCTTGTTGATTAATAGAAACTCCTTTCTTTCTTTCTTTCTTTCTTCCAAAAAGGCTTGTAACAAAAAGAAAAAGGAAACATGGGGAGTATGTATCTTTATTGTAGCAATTGATCTGGATGAAGTGACATTTACTTTCACTGAGCTTTTGAAAAGTATAAACATAAGGTAAGTGAGTTTAAGGACATGAATTTAGATTTCAACAATTAACTTGTCACCATTTTTATAAAGAGAATGTTTTTAAAGCATAGTGAATCTTTGTGCATATCAGACTACTTGATTTTACAATGAAAATTACTTACGGAAATGCTGAATATATTGGTAAACCAGAAGTCTTGCTGTCATATTTTAGTTGATGGAGCAGTGATACTTGTTTGATTCATCTGTGGTTGGCTTTGGTTGTATCACTCATCTCATTCTTGTTCTTGCTCTCCCTAAAGTATTCATCAGTTTAAGCTGATGCAAATCGCACTCAAAATATTTCTTTCCTTCTATGATGATTTTCCACAAAACCTTTTTCCCAGCATTAGGCTTAGGCTGAATCAAGAAGTGGGGAAGAAAAATGTTACTCTTCAAACAGTTTACCAGCATGCTGCTCTTTTTCAAACATTTTAATGCCAGGCTAAACTTTGTACTTTCATACACTCTTTTTGCTAGGAGAGGGCTACTGTTATATTGTTTATTACTTAAATTCATAATACAGAAATTAAGATTATAGTATCTGCTTTTAAGGTAAATTTAGGTGGGAACAGCAGCCTTGTGTTAAATTCATCTAAGGAAAGGATTCCAGTGCCATCTGCCTAGAAACTGTGCCGTTTTTGGAAAGCATGCACAGGAGCAGCGCCTCTCAATGCTCTAGAGCAGGAGGCTAAGTCCTGGCAATAACCTCAGGCTTGGGCCAGAATATCCTTTTCCTTGAAGTCATTTGTTATGGTTAGACTTCTCCATGCCCCTTCCACCTTGTATCATCTCCCAGAGCAGGGTCAGGTCCAGCGTTTTGACTTCGCGTCTTCGGTGTTGGCTGCCTTGGAACCGCGTGGCTGAAAGCCGGTTGCATTTGTGCAGCGGCATTCAGCGTGTTCCACCCAACTTCCACAGACCAACTTGTGCTGAAAACTGAAAGAGTTTTTCCCTTAGGGTTTCAAAGAGTAAGCTGTTACTCTGCCGATTGTGATGCAATACTCAATTGCTTGTTGGCCCTGGGCTTTTTCTCAGCTATAGGCTCAAACCGGCAGAGATTTCTCCTGGTCATCTTATCCTCTAGAGCCTTCAGATATATTGGAAAGATCTTTCACTCCGTGATAAGAGTTCTTAAATGAGCTTCTGACGGGTTTTGTATCTTGTATCTTTAATTTGACAAAGATCAAAAAGTCACTCTGAATATTATATTCTGATAAAGGATCAAAATATATTTGATATATTTGAAGTAGTTGAAAATATTTGAAAGCTTCCACCTCTTTAATTTTTAGCAGTCTGCTCATTTTAGTTATGAACATAACAAAATACTTCCTTGATGGCCATAATATTACATGGATGAGTAGGGAGAACTTTGATCCCTTGTGTATTAATGTTTCCAAAGCGTGGAGAAGTCCTGTTGAAAGACTTGAAATTCTATATAATTAATGCATTTGTGTCAGTTTTCATTCCTAGGTCTTTCTTTAGCATGGATGGAGCCAAGGTTCATGTTCTTAGAGTAGTAGTAGTGTTTCTAAAGCAGAGCAGGAGAGCTGAGAGGTGTGTGTTGGATATTTGTGGTATTACCAGCAGTGCAAGGAGAAAGGCGTGTCTAGTTAGCAAATTCTGACTTCCAGAGATAATATCTATGCTAGGCAAGAAAACTTTCCTTCTGTAGTAGAGCCTGTATCGTGAGATACCTCTGCTGCCAGGTTGAACAGTATTCCTACCTCTGGAAAATGTAAAGGTGGGGCTCGAGGTAAACAAGTAAGGTTTCCCAAGGCTCAGAGGGTTCAGTCACTGGTAATAGTAGTAAGAACGTGCTGGAGTCTAGTGAAGTAAGGGAATGAGTTTTCTTGCAGATGTGTTTTTATTTTCTCTTTTTAAAGAGCTATTTCAGAATACTTATTTTCACTAGTTATGATAATGTGTCATCTTTTTGTTTTTTTCTTTTTTCAGTGTATGCACATTTTTTCAGTTTCTGAAAGAGGTGGATGTTAACATGGATACTGTAAGCACTAAAGTTGATAGCACTGTATCAAGGCTGAAAAAGAAATACGATGTATTATTTGCACTATACCACAAGTTTGAAAGGTAGTGTATGCTTTTTCACTTTGAAATTGATTTGTCTGTCAACATTTAAGTATTGGAATTTTTCAAACTGTGTGTTATAGGAGCCCATTTGAGCTGTGTGTGCTAGTATTTGCAGAACAGTGAAACTGAGCTGTTTACATGCATTAAACACCTCTTACGCTTTCCTCCATAACTGTCACAATGCTGTGTTAAACAACCCCCTTGTTGCAGTACAAACCGTAGTAAGAGTAGCATGACTACTCTATGACAGTCTAAAGTGATTGCTACTCATTTTAAGGTTTTTACAGATATAGAGAGGATTGGTTAACTGTCTAAATATTTTTTTTTATTTAACATTTTGCCTTATGAATCACAAAAGACTCTCGACTATCTCTTAACCTTTGAAAGGGGTAGGAGATCACCCTTTGGTAGTTTATAGAATGAAGGCATACATATCCTAGTTTGTTTTTGCATAAACTGAACTTTTTTCTTGAAATGGTATGTACCTGGACTAATTGGGACGCACCATTACACCACAAGGCTTGCAGTGACACTGAAGAAATGCTAAAGATTTTAAAATGCCGTTTTACAGTGTGTTTTGTGCAGCTGCAGCGCACTTTGCTGTGTTGTACAAAACACTGAGTAACAATGTATGTACAAATCTTGTCTTTCTGGAAGAAAGCAATTTTATTATACCAAGTTAAAATTGCTTTGCTGTCTAAGCTTTGACATAAATATGCAAACAATGACATTATTTCAGGCTTGGCAGGGCTATAGTTGATCTGTTGTTAATCCGTTCTTTGAGTCAGCTTTTTTCTTTTAAAGTTAAAAAAATGTTTTGTGAACTGGTGTGTTTTTTAACTACATTGAAGTCAAAGATATTGCATAGTTTGCTTGCAGAAGCACGTTCAAAAATGAGAATTTATTTTGATTTTCTAGGACTTGTGGCCTTATTTATCTGGAACAACCTAGTAGTGAGTAAGTTTGATTTTCTTAAATTGTGTTTGTCAAGATAAGATGTGAAACATGATGGCATGTTATCTTTTAACCCTTCAGGACTGACCTAAGTTGTACGTTCACTTTTTTTTCCAAGGATGATACAGATATTTCCTGATTCTTGAATGGCTTTACAGGGACTTAAGTTTTTCTAACGTATAGTCATAGTTACAGAGGGAATGAGATTTTTAGTAAACTTAATTCTGTGGGAAATGTTGCACATTGTTAAATAGCTCCATAGTCTGAAGCATGTTTTCAAACATTGTAGTTTAAATTATTACAGAGTATCAATGCAAAGTATTTTTGTTTCCCTGCAGGATTTCTGCTGAACTCAGTTCTGTATTAGTCCTAAAAAATTACTGGATTACTTTTTTGCTGGCAAAAGGTGAGTTTTGGTTAAAAGACAGTAATTTTGATGAATATTTTTGGAGTTTGTTTGTTTTATGTGTCCAACATGAGACTAGTATCCTTATTACAAATAAGTATTGTACTGACCCAGAATGTTTTGATTGCCTGGCTTTTTTAACTGCTCAGTAATATTTCTTTTATACACAGTTTGGCTGTTCTCTCACTGATATACTTTCTGTATATAGACATATATATTTAAGCTTTCTAAAATTTCTGTGATTTTCCTTTTTCTCTAAAGGTTGCTATTCTGTATTTAAATCTATTCTGAGGTGCTTTATAGTCTGCCAGCATTTTAATAATGGATAATTACCTTAAAAAATTGACATATTTTAAAAAATAATCTTATATATATTATAAATACATATAATTTAATAAAACAAATGTAATAACAAGGTATTACAGTAAGTTCCTGAAAGCATATCCTGCAAATGCTCCAAATCTTTCTTGAAAAGGTGTAAGTTACAGTTAATGTTGAGTGATGAAATGTTTATAGTCTGTGGAGTTCCTGTCTCATTGTACTCCTTCTAAAAGGAATGTATCATGTATCTCAAGTGCTGCAGGTGTGTGTTATCAGTGAAGTGTATGCATCTCTGATATGAAAATCAGACTTGGGTCAGCTGAGTTTTGTGGAGCTTTGTCACTAGAATTCTCCAAGCGTAAGCATAAAGCGAAACCCACTAAAGGTTTTTTAGCCAGCCTTTTCTTAAGAACAAAGGCAGCTAAAGTTCACTAGAAAATAGTTGGAGCTTCAGAAGAACCTGGGTGATGCCTGCTACTTCTGACAAGAAAATAAATAAATTTTCTTAAAAATAAATTGCACGTGTAAGTAGAGCGCAGGTAGATCTGTAGCTATTCAAAATCACTATTGACTTCCTAAAGTTTTCATGGCAATGCACACTGTCTTGAAATGGCCCTGTAGATCTTCTCTGGCATATGAGTCATAATTTGGGGAAAAACTGGAATAATGCAGCTCTGAAAGTGCTCTTTATGCCATTACTTGTGTGACTTTTAAGTAATTTAATAAAAATTTTACAGGCTGAGCCTGCAGAGTGATAGCATGTTTTGAATTTCTCTTCACTGTATACTAGCAGCTCCTGCTTTCTGAATATTTAGCAGCTTTCAAAAAGCTTGCATAAGGCCACAAAAAAAACCCCCAACAAACCAGGAAGGAATTACACAGAAGGGGTTATTCCTTTACAGTAAAAAGGAATCAGGACTGAGCACTGAGGGCAGGATTTTGTACACAGTAATTTGTGTGTACTCTATCTCTAAAGCCACGAACTGAAGTGCCATGAGTTTTAAAATCAATAGCCTTTAAAGAATGCTGGCATCCTGTATGATGCTTCCTGAATTCTAGTGGTAGTGTTTTACTATATGAACTTCCAAATCTTTGTTTTGCAAAATTACTCCTAAAGTTAAGTCAAACATTCTCAAAAAGGCTTTCTTTATGCTTTTAAATATTTGCAGGTAAAGTGTTGCAAGTGGAAGATGACCTTGTGATTTCTTTCCAGTTGTTGCTGTGTGTCTTAGATTATTTTATCAAACTGTCACCTCCTGCTATGCTCAAGGAACCATACAGTAAGAACTTCTTGGTTTTTCTCATTGAATTAGAAAGTAAATTTATTAAATTTCTATTAGCCATGCTGACATTCATAATTAACATAATAAAACTTCTTAAGCTTATTGAAATGCATTTTTTCTGTTTTAGTTAAATTTACATGACAGTGAACTTGAATTCAATTACCTGAATATGGCAGTATATATAATACAATTTTTGCTATGCCTTCTTCCCATACTAGTTGTTTAGGGGCTTGTTAGAACAGCAAGTTTAATTTGGTAAAAGAATTCAAGTTCTGGGTAGATTATAACTGAGAACTATTATTTAGGTTTGTCTTGAGTTACAAAAGGGAAATGTGGTGGTATGACTCTTATTTTGTTGATGTATAACAGTATGACAACAGCAGAAATGTACAAGATACTGGACTGTACAGATATTTAAAACAAATATACAGTGGATAGCAGCTCAAAATAAAAGAGTAGAGGTAAAATGTAGACAGCTTTGCTTTTATTACATCCTGTTTGCTATTGCAAGTGTCAGCATTTTAAGTAAAAATATAATGGGTCTTCTCTATAAAAACTTCTATTCAGCAGTAAGTTTTTATCCATTAAGTTTTTATACCTAAAACTTGGAAAACCTCACTAAAAAGGTAGAGAAAGTAAATATTTATAGCAACTTTCGAAGATAGAATTCTATTTGAATTAACTTTTTTCTTCAGCAAGCTACGGAATTAATATACTGGAATATTTGGAGCCACAGGATGTGACTCACACTTTTTTTACTAATTACTTTGTCCTCTGTTGGGTTAAGATGCAACCCTAGTATATTTAGCCTAAATCTATTTGCTTTATTTCTTTCTTTGGCAACTAAACATTCACCTAGGTTATAATAGAATAGATATTCACTACTATATTCTTTAAATTCTATATTTTGGAGGATATTTATCTGACCTACTGATTATTTGTTGCAGGTAAGAATAAATAACCTTGCTCTTATTCTAATGTGAATGTGAATAAAGGGTGGAAAAGGATGGACTTAGGACAAGCAGATCCCTGCTTTCCTCCAGTACGATTTTGAATTTAAATTTGTCATTCCTAGTAGGACAGATATATATGTTGCTGCTTATTGCAGGTGTTTTAAAGCAGATTCTTTTTAAAAAACACTGAATTGAAACTACCTGGTTTTGAGTTCTGTCTTTACACTGATTTTTTTTTTTTTTTTGGTAGTGAAACCGTGCAGAATAGGAGCTCATTTTTAGAAACAGTTTGGTTCTGTGCATCATATCTTCAAAAAACATTCTGCCACTTGAGACTAAATTGCAGATGTGGGTGTCACAGTCCTAAGTGCAAAGCACTAGGTTTCTAATGTGAAGCTGTGTATGAACTGTCAAACAGCTCTGCATTCTTTGAGAAAATAACACAATGTATTGTTCAAACCCTTGTGACCAAGAGGCTTCATGTTGTGATAAATGATGTCAAGCTTTTTGATCTGACTAAGGCTGAGGGGATTAAGATGCAACCACCTCTGCAGTGTAGTTTGTCAGAGTTTCTCAGAACAGTTGTCAAATGCAGATGAAGTTTGCAATCAGCATGCTGATTACAGTATCAAGTTTAAACCAATAATATTTAATCATATTAATGTATGTTATTAATGTAATTCACATATTTCAGCCATTTAAGCCATCTATTTTGAGTTATCAAAATGACATCTTTTTACCTCGCTGTATTAATGTTTTTTGATACTTTCTTCTAGGTGGACTTGTTTGTTTCTGCTTGTGTGTCTGGGGGTATTTGGGGAAAGGAGGAATTACCTCCAGGACCATATTCCAGGTTCCCACCATCACTTAAGTCCTGCATTGATTTATGGTCCTTCAGCTTCTTGTTTTACACTTCTTTAAAAATAGAAAAAATAGTTACTCGTCTGTGAAAAGATAAGGCTTTCCTAGCTTTGCAAAGCAGATTCTCAGTTAAAGCTATTTGCAGAAAGTGCTGTTACATTCTGTGTAGAGTAGCTTCTTAAAAACAAAATGTCCAAATACTGATACAGGAATTTAAAAATTAACTTCCTTTTTGTATAGATTTTCTGTAATGAAGGTTTCTTGCCTAGCTAAACGGATGAAAAAGAAAATGTATTTAAGGGGAAGACCTGAAAAAGTGTATAAGAAGTTAAATTTTTTAGGTACAATAACTTAAATTTCTTCTTTCTTAAGATGGCTCTAACCTTGTGATGGTTCTGAATACCTTTCCAGAGTCTTCTGTGTCTGCAGTGACTGTAAATGGTTCAGCTCGCACTCCAAGAAGAGGTCAGAACAGGAGTTCACGTACTGCAAAGCAGCTTGATACCGACACAAAAATTATTGAAATCCTTTGTAAAGAGCATGATTGTAATTTAGATGAGGTAATGCCTGCACTTTAGAGTCTGATAGATCTCGCTGCTAGACTCCATCTGGAATATGTATTTATTTAAATGGTGTTTTTTTAAAATATCATTATTTGTGCCAGCTTAACTGTTCTGTCAAGTAGTTACCTTCAGTAGTGAAGGTATTTTACCATTCTATAGTTTCTCTAGTCAGTAGTTTAAAAAAGAAACAAAACCCACCCAAAACAGGCCCTTTGGTATGGGTGATAATTTTGCCAGGGTAACTGAATTGTGAAGAATACAATATGAAGTTACAGGCTGATCACAGCATGTAGCATATGGATGCAGGGCTGCTCTGATGGGGCTTCACAGCTGCATCCCATGATGAGAAAATGCATTCAAAAAGCCCATTGCTTGTGTGAGAGATCTTAAAAGACGCCATTCACCTTTTCCTCTGCTGTTGAATCTATTTCTGGGTAAAAAGGACTGATTTTTGAATATCCAGATGGATGATGGAAGCAGAAATGGGAGAGGGCTGGAAAAGGGCAGTTTTTTTCCAGTTTAATCATTTAGTATTCCAGCAAAGATTTGCATTTGCTTGCTTACATATCACTGTGTTTTGGATATATAACAAGTTTTGTTCTTGCTTAATTGAAAACCAACCACAGTGCATTACATAAATGTCTCAGTTTCTTGATTTAAAGATGTGAAAGCTGTGCATGCATGGCTGACTCTCTACCTTGCTGATGTTATATTTTTTCCTTTTTTTAGGTCAAAAATGTCTATTTCACAAGCTTCATTCCTTTCTTGAATTCTGCTGGTATTGTAGCTTCAAATGGACTACCAGAGGTAAGCAGAAGAATTTAAGACATTGTGGTGGGCAGACCCTGGCTGGGTGCCAGACACCCATCAAAGCCACTCTTTTAACTCCTCTCTGCAGCAGAATGTGGAGAGAAAATATAACAAAAGGTTCATGAGTTTAGAAAAGGATGGGAGAGAGTTTGCTCACCAAATACCATCACTTGCAAAACAGACTCAGTTTAGGGGTGTTTGTTGAATTTATTGCCAACAAAATCAGAGCAGGATAATAAGAAGTAAAATAAATGCTAAAACCATCTTCCCCCTCATCCCAGCCTCCTTCCTAGGCTCTACCTGCTCCCCATGAGCAGTGCCAGGAGATGGGGAGTCAGTTTATCACATGTTCCTGCCACTGCACAGGGGTGGGAGTCTTTCCCCTGCTGCACTGGGGGTGGTCCTTCCTACAGGAGAACATCCTTCGTGAACTTCTCCAACATGAGTCCATTCCACAGGCAACAGTTCTTCATGAACTGCTCCAGTGTGGGTCACTTTTCCACAGGGTGTAGTCCTTCAAGCACAGCCTGCTCCACTATGGGTCCCCTCCAGGGTCATAAGTCCCACAAGGAAACCTGCTCCAGTGTGGGCTCCCTCTCCATGGGTCTGTAGGTCCCTGCCAAGACCCTGCTCCAGCGTGGGCCTCCCATGGGGACAGAGCCTTGTCTCAGGCATCTGCCTCCTCTATGGGCTGCGGGTGGATCTCTGCATTCCCATGGACCTCCCTGGGCTGCAGGGGCACAGCTGCTTCCCCATGGTCTACACCAGGGGCTGCAGGGGAATCCCAGCTGCGGTGCCTGAAGCACCTCCTGCCCCTCCTTCTCCATTGACCTCGGTGTCTGCAGAGTTGTTCCTCTCACATACTTTCACACCTCTTTTTCTCAGACAGCAATAGTTTCTGTGTAGTAACTTTTTTCCATTTTTAAATATGTTATCACGAAGGCACTACTGTAATTCCTGATTGGCCCAGCCTTGACCAATAGAAAGGGTCTGTCCTGGAGCCATCAGGATGGGCTCTGCTGGACATGGGCAAAGCTTCTAGCAGCTTCTCACAGAAGCCACCTCTGTAGCCCTCCCAGCTACCAAAACCTTCCCATGCAAATCCAATACAGACAGTTTAACAACTGTGTTTTACTTCATGCCAATTTGCTTAAGATGCCCTTTACCCATTGGTGGAGTTCTAATAGGTTCTTCTAAAATCATCTAGCAGAATGAACTGTTTTTTAGGAATGTGGGTTAGCAGGGACTCCAGTATTCATAAAGTATGTTTAGCTTATACATTCGAATTTAATAAATTAATCTCCTGAGGCTAAACCAGGCTTTGCTCAAAGCAAAAAGCATTTGCTCCAAGCAAAACGTAAGAGTTGAGTATTCATGACCTTGGTAAGACCGTTCATCTAAAATACAACTATTACAATATTAGGTCTCTGAAGTCACTCTGTAAATGCTTAAAAGTCTTAGATTACACGCCTTAATTTAAATATAGATGAGAGATGTTATTGTGGTGTTGTTGGAAAGATATCCAGAAGGTTAGTCTCAGTTTCACAACTTGGCGGTTTGGACTGCTGTGTCTGTGCAGAATTACTTTCGTCTTGCTGAGCTGTTGCCTGGATGCAGCAGACCTATCTCTGCCTCTATGCAGTTGCATCCAGAATGCATTTTGATAGGTAACTTCTTGCAGTGTGTTTACATTCATCATTCTTAAAAGCGTAAGCTTAGCCGTGTGTCACCAATAGATGTGGTAACCTGAAAATAGGCACCTCTGAAGCTGATCAGAGCAATGAGTCTCTGAGTCTTGGTTGCAGGGTTCAACCAAGTATATCTTCTGTTCAGTGTCTTATTGTGTTGGGTGGGGAGCAAAGTACAGGCCTCACTGAAGATCTTAATCTTTTCCTAAATTAATTTCAGGGTATCAGTAGCCTGTTTAGACTTCTTAATTTATGTGTGTATGTATAGTTGGGAAACCCTATAGGAACTTCCAGGCAAAGGTCATTATACAGCTTATTCTCAAATCAGAGCGTTTTCATCCAAGGCTGTTCAACTGAAGCATAATATCAAAATTATTAGCATAAGACTTGCTGGTGAAAATTTTACAAAATAATGCATTTGAAGAAAAAAACAGTCATGTGATCTTTGCTCCTCAACCTTGAGTGCCAGAGCAGAAAGTTAGAGCTGTATTTCAGATATATTTGGTTCATACATGTAATCAGCTAACCAATAGTCATGGATGAGATCATCAGTACAATAGCTAGTAATGCGATACACTTAAATTGACTTTCATAAAAAACCACCAAACTTTTGAAAAATTTTAATGTTCTTCCAAAGCAAGAAAAGCTTTTGAGGCTTAATGTTAGTGTTTTGTTTGTCTTTCCCATGTGTTTGCTGGTCAGGCTTTATGCCTGACAAATAGATTGATACGGAACTCTTATTTTTGACTGAAGGTTTCTTCCAAGTTAGCCCAGTACAGCCATCTTGTCTAAGACCTGCTGGGTTTTTTTTTTTTTAGAAATTTGTGAATTAATGAAATATTTTAGATGAAAAGAAGGCATGAGCCTTTAAGAAGATAACAAAAAATGAAAACATAATTAAGGTTTTAAATAAAAAGAATAGTGATAATGAGAATTGAAATATAATCTTTGGTTTAATAGACCTAATCTCAAAGTTTTAATTGTGCGATCAGTTTGGAGCAAATTAATTATTTGAAGGCAAAGGAAAAGAAGAGGGTAAGGAGCAAAGCTGTGTAGGAGGTATTTGTAGCCTTCTCTCTCTTGAGACTGAGAGGGGGTCCTAATTTGGGTTCCTATGCAGTGTTGCTGCTTTTTCTAGCAGGAATTTGCCAGAGCACAGCATCATTTAATAGGTTTAAGGCGCTCAGGGAACAGACAATTGAGGTGGCTGCCTACTTCTGCATGAGCACAGCAGCAGATTTGGAGGGCCAGATAAAAAAATTGCAGACTTTCAGTTAATGTTAGTCACTCAAAAAGTAAAAGTAAAAAGAAGTAATTAAAAAAAAATTTTAAAATCCAATAAACTTTTCCATGCAAACTGAAGTCATATCAATCTGGCATTTAGTCAATTAAGAAACTTCTAACAGTTACTAAAAAAACTACAGTGTGGCTATGAAATAACAAGTCTATTTTTGTAGCAATAGTTGTGTCTCCTAAGAGCTACTCTAGTGCAAATATATTAATATAAAATGAGGAAACTCCTGCTGAGAAAAAGAAGGTTTGAGTTTAGGCCTTGTTGTCCAAACCAGCAAGGACAGGGACTGAGACAATTTCCTAATGGCTGTTCTAAGAAGGAAGTATCTTACATTTCCTGCTCTTGGAGACACCCTTTTTTTCTGGAAGGAAAGATTTAAAAATGTGAAAATGTTAGTTTGGTTTGCAGGTCTGTTTCCTAATCTAGCTGTTTTTACAGTGTCAAGACGTATATTTCATCAAAAAATTCTTACGATCTTGGATTGTTTCCTCTTATAAACAGTAATTTTCCTCTGGGTATGTTTCAGCTGTTGTATAAGAAGTAACTTTGTGAGCTCCAGGGTCATTCTTTTAGCATTTCAGCATTGTAATCATGAAGTAGGAATAACTTATGCTATTCAGTAGATTGTCAAACTGGTTCCTGTGAAATAAATTTGGGGTTTTTTCAATGTCTTTTTGAGGTTGAAGTTATCTTGAAACAGTATGACGAGCTCTATCTCAAAAACAAAGATATAGATGCAAGACTATTTCTGAATCACGATGAGACTCTGCAGCCTGATGTCATAGCATGGTAATATTTCCATTTACTGCTTTCATTCTATGATAGAAAATGTGAACTTGTGTTGCTCTCTGCCCCCGTGTGTTATAAATGGAGATCTTTCCTGTTGACCTTCTAGCTTTGTAGTTCAGCTAAGGTATTTCTGGCATCACCAGCCTTGCTTTGTATCATCGTTTAAATAATTAGGGAACATATGAGTGTGACTGCCTAAAATGATTTGGAAGCTCTGCTCTAACTCTTACTCTATGCAAGGCCCTGCCATCCAGGGAAAGCTGAGGAATCAGGAGGAGGAGGCATGTCATGCTAGCTGATTTGATGTGCCAGAGGTGGAGTTACAGCTCCGAGCCAGCTGACACTGCACGGTTTGGGTGGTGGATGCCCCATCCCTGGAAACACTCAAGGTTAGGCTGAACAGGGCTCTGAGGACCCCCATTTAGCTGAAGATGTCCTTGGTTATTGAAGGTGGATGGGACCAGATGGCCTTCAAAGGTCCCTTCCAACCCAAACCATTCTATGATAGTTTGAGTTTACTTTTTTTTTTCCAGTCCTACACTTGTATGCTAGTGATTTCTGACAATTCTTCAACATCTCTACAATTTATCTATAATATATAATCTATCTATAGATACAATTTATCTATAAATATAATCTCACCATTTATCTATGCCATGAATTTATCTGTGCCATGAAAATACACTAATTTAAAATTGGATTAAAATGCAACTAATACCATCTTTGCATATAAATAAACTAATACCATCTCATATAAATTAAACTGTAAATAGAGATCTAGAAAAGAAAAAAAGCTTGGAAGGAAACTTTAGAGCTTGTCTAGTCCAACATCTTGCTGGAGTAATTGGACATCTAGATCTTCTAAAAATCTGTTGCATATTTTTCTCTTCAGATTAATAAGTCTTTATAGAAAACATTGTCTTTTGAATTGTATTAGTCATTCATAAGTTTGTTTTCCATTTCTGTAGCTCACAGTTGGAGAGGACGCCACTAAAAAACAATCCAGATGAGGAAATCAGTATTATGCTTCCACAGACTCCTGTTCGGTATGAGTTCTTCTCTTGAATCTGTACTTCTGTTTAATATCGTAGTGTCGTGGTTTCATTGTGAACCAGACAGAAAAAAAAAACTATCAATTTGGGTTGCCAAAAGAAAAGGAATTTTGTAATCAAGAGCAAAGCAGGTTTAAACTTGAAAAGAACAGACTTTTATTAACTAATACAAAAAGGAAAGAAGGAGAAGGAAAAAAAAAAAACAACTAACAAACTCTTAGAATTAGAATGAAACCTTTCAAACATTCTTCCTCTATTACCAAAATTTCTCTCACTCTCATTAACAACATACAGAAATTACATTTAGAAACTTTCAGTCAGTTTTTCAATTCTAGAATAGTCTTTCTTCAATTCTTCTAGAGATTGGAGCATCTTTTACTCGCTATGGAACTAAAAACTGAAACAAAACAAGACAAAACAAACTTTTCATGATAAC
>WAAG01044107.1:16662-43477 GCA_013390105.1 Tichodroma muraria
CGGTCTCATTAGGGTTAAATTAGTCCAGAGTAAACTCCACTCAGAAAAGCCATCCCCGCCCGATCTGCGTGATCTTTCCTGGCTCCAGGACAGCCCTGAGGAAAATTCTCTCACCGACCATGCTCAAGAGAAGAAAACTTGAATTCCATCAGCCAGATATCAGCAACGAAGCTCACAGTTTGGCTCTGCGGTCTTTTTTTCCTTTTTCCCGGTCAGCCTGACTTGCTTCCCCCTCCCCCCCAGGCCCGACGGCCACGTGGGGAGAGGGGGAGCAGAGAATGTTCGGCAGGAGCTCTTACCTGAGCATTTGCCGGAAACCAAGAGAGAGATGATTCCCGGGTTTGCATTTAAAAAAGGTGTATCGTAAAAGGCGTACCCACGCTTTCATTGGTTTTATCAAATGTCAGTAATACACATTGGCCAATCACGGCCAAACTACTACACGTAGCTAGTCTTTTTTTAGTTTTTTTTGGTTTTGTTGTTTGTTTCCATAAACTATACTGTAGTTCTGATCACTGATACTTTTTATTTATAGTAGATATAAAGCCCTCTAACAGTGGCAAAAATGCTTCCTTAAAGTTCTTGACACTAGAGTCCATGAGTATGAAGTTTCTTAATTGCTATAAATTTGACGTATGCTAAACCAGCTTTGATCTTGAGAGCAAGTCTAGTGAAATTTAGATTCTCTCCATCCACATTTGGGCTTTGCTCTGATTTTTCCAAAACTGATGTGATCGAAGGCAATTCATGTGAAGGCCTATTCACCAGCATTGATTTTGGGCTGTAGTAACTGTTTTTCGTGAAGCCACAGAAGTGTCAGTAGATGGCAGCAAAGGTTTGATTACCAGTTAGAGTGGAAGGTGTATCCTTATCTCTCTCCCTGATTAAACAGAACACTGTATGCTGAAAGCATACATGCTTATTCCTCTGAATTACTTTATACTGTCTTATTTCTGAACTTAGATTCATAGAATCTGCTTTAAAGCCCCCTGAAAGTGGAGAGTGTCTTACAACTCTCAGTGGATTTGTATCTGGTCATTTATGTAGAAATTAGTATATAAAAAGGGTGTAAGTACTAGTTATGAGCATAATGAGAATGGGCTGTATGTTTTCATTTTATGTTTTTCCAGTGTCCTTACGCTTTTCCTTATCATTAGGAGAGTTGTGGCAGAAGTGATTTTAACCAATACTTTGTAAAAAGTAGATTAAAAAAAATGCATCTTACTGCTATAGTTGCAATGATTGAACACATATTTGTTGGGTTTGCACTTATTTGACTGGTAATATGAGCCAAATTGAGGTTAAATTATACAGAAATTTAAAACAAACAAACTGTAGTGGGTTTAGCACTGGCCAAATGCCAGTGCACCCACTGGAATTATTTACTTATTTTCTGCTGTGAGATAAGGATTAAGAGAGAGCAAAGCAGGCTCAAAACTTTAGAGGGTATCAAGAAAACTTTATTAACAGAACTAAAAAAAAAAAAAAAGAAGTCAGAATAAACCTTCAGAACACTTTTCCTCCCAACTCTTCTTTCCTTTACCTTTGACAATGTAAAGAGATAAACCTTGGTACTTTCGGTCAGCTTACCACCTCTAAAATAGTCTTTTTTTTCAGTTCATTTAGGGAGAGGAGTCTCTCTTGCCAAGCCATGGAGACTTTTCCACAAGAAACAGTTCTCNGATGGCTCGGCAGCTCACGGCCGGAGCGGGGCCCAGCTCGGCTCCGCCCGAAGCCGAGCGGAGCCGGCCTGGCCCGCCGGCCGTGCTTGGAACTCGGCGCTGGCAGAACCGCAGCCCAGCCGCGGCGTGGGCCGACCTGGCGGCATGGCGGAGCGGAACCGGCCGGGCCAGGCCGCGCGGGCCACGCTCTGCTGGCCCGGCCAGCGTCCCGTTACCTGTTCAAAGGCTGGAAGCNTTTATCTCTGGAAATAAAGGTTTTCATTTTACATCCTGGGGCAAGGTTTCTCATCTTTTTCATCTCTCTCTGTTCAAACTTCTCATTTGATCACAGCTACTTCAACATTTGCTTGCTTCAAAACAGGTGCCTCTGCTCATGGCTGTGGTTAGAACACTACATCCCCCAATGCATTCCATGAATTACAGGGAAAAAGCCAGTAAAGTCTGATCTAGCAATTATATCTTCATCATAGCCTTACAAGAGAATTTCAGCCCAAGACTAAGGCATCTCCTCCTTCTCCTCCCAGCTGGGATTTGACTCCTTCTTCACGGACTTCAGTGTCTCCATGTTGTTTTCTTTGTGTCTTCACCCTTTGTCTCTCACTTGTGAGAGGATTGATATCTGCAAGTTTCATCTGTGCACTAAAAGAGTTAATATTTTGCCCCGGCCTGCAGATAGTTATGTGATCTCTGCTGGGCCACGGCTGTTCTGGCTCCTTGGCTGTTTTCCAGCCCCTGCCACGTCCGGNAGAGGTGCATTCAGCTCTCTTAAGTGGTTTAACTTAACAGGATGTCAGTATTCAAAACTAGCCAGCTGATTGGTTCTGTCAGGTCCGAAGGAAGCTGCTAGGGTCCTTACAGGGAACCACTTCCATAACTCGTGGATTTTTTTCCTTAACTAAAAACTAAACTATGTTAAATTGTGACACAAACACACAAAATTCTACTTAAAACCAAAAAACACAATGAAAAATTCAGGTAGTAACAGTACCATAGGAGAATCAAACTATTTCTTGGGTGTTGAGCCATTCTTTTGATTATTAAAATCATCACAATCCATGTCTAAATAATTGGATAAATTACAGTGTTAGAATTCATAGTAGTTAGCACAGTGAAATAGATTTTCCCAGTTTGTTTGATAACTGAAGTGAGAACTGAAATCATAATTTTTTTGTGTGTGGATTTGCTGTTCAGTTTCTGGAAACTGTCAAGCCAACCTTAATGCTTATTATGCATTTTATTGTGTTTTTCCAGAGCGGCAATGAATAACATTCAGCAGTTGATTATGATTTTAAACTCAGCAGCTGATAAACCATCAGATACTCTCATCATGTACTTCAATGTAAGTGACTATGAAGAAGGTTTGTGTAGGATTCTTGGAATTATCACTCAAACAAAATATACACCCGTAGACATGATGCGCATGTTTTTAAAAAAGTACATTTTTGTTGGGTTGGTTTAAGTGCAATCATTCATTTTAGAAAGCACTTCTCTCTAACTGTTGTGTACTGGAGCCTTTTAACTGCTTAAATACTTTAGTTACTGAGTGACACGTTAAAATTCTTTCATGTATGTATTGAATGGAAAAGAAAGGGGGTATAAAAGGGAAACAAAAAAGAGAAAAATATATACAGCACTCTTTTAAATACTCCATTTTTATTTATGCTGATGACCCTATTGAGAGGTGTTACAAAGGAAAGCAGGACTTTTAATCATTTAAATGATTGAAATGTTTTTTTGAGTAAAATGTCTTTTCTTTGCCTTGCCTTCCCCTAATTTGCTTCCTGTACTTTTTTTAGAATTGCACAGTGAACCCTAAGGATAGTATCCTGAAAAGAGTGGAAAGTTTTGACCACATCTTCAGAAAGAAATTTGCTGAAGCAGTTGGACAGGGATGGGCTGAAATTGGCTCGCAGGTGAGATTTGGGTTGAATATCACTCACCTTATCCCTGTTAGTTAGCACTAGCTGGTGTGAGACCTGACTTATTGACTGTCCTCATTCAGCGTAGATCAGTAAAGGGGAAAAGTAACAGCATTTTCAAATTGAGCAAGCACTGTAAAGATAGCGTTTAAGAAATTCCTCTTTATATGTAAGGAGCAATAGGAATTGGGTAGAAATATGTTGGAAGTACTTTACTGAAGAATGGAAAAATTTTTTGGGCAAAATACATTAAGTGAAACATATATTTGCATTCATTAGTCCAACTTGGCCTAAAACTACCAAAGGTGACTCACTTCCTTATAAAGTCAGGAGAGCAGCTGTGCTTTCAACAAGGATTTTGGAAAATAAATCCAACTGAGTTTGTACTTGACAGTTTCCTTCCTGTCTGTCAGCCCTGCTTTTTATCCTGATAGCTGTGAATCAACGTGAATACAATTAGTTTTGTTACGCTTGGTTAAATCTTGGTGTGATTGGGGTGGTTACACACCTTAATTGCCCTTGAGGCCTCTCCAGTGTTATTGACCAGTGGAACTGGGGACAGTAACTTGTTTATAGTGGCTCTGTCAAAAACTGGAATGTTCCGGATTGTTAAAACACAAAAGTCTGCCTGTTTTATTCTGTCAAAACTTCTTGTAATATTCCTAAATTTCTCATTGTAACAGAGGTACAAGCTTGGAGTGCGTCTCTATTACAGAGTAATGGAGTCCATGCTGAAGTCGGTAAGTTTAGTACTTCTAAACTTAGTCTTTAGTCTTAGTGCTGGCAGTACCTCTGGAAATACTAAGAATATTCACAAGTTTGGTCTCTTTTATTTATTTCAGGAGGAAGAGCGCCTCTCTGTGCAGAATTTCAGGTACTTGCCCCTAACTTGTGGTTGAAGTCTGCTATTGGAAGTCTTGGGTCAAGTACTAATAACTTTCTTTCTCTTTAGCAAACTTCTGAATGATAACATCTTCCACTCATCTCTTCTGGCATGTGCTGTTGAGGTTGTCATGGCTACATATGGCAGTAAGTTCAATCTAATGCCCTTAATTGCATTGTTACTTATTGATAATTATTACCATCTATTCTAATATAGAGCAAATAGCAAAAAAACACACCCAAAATGCAAAAAGCAACTCACTGAGATGTCCGAGCTAGCAACGATTCAATAAATACAAAAAAGAAAACACATCTGATATTGAAGAATATAGAATTTGTGATAATTTTAGTCTGGTTTTCCTTCAGGAAATGCTTCACAAAGTGACAGTACCAGTGCTGAAACAGACTTGTCTTTCCCATGGATTCTCAATGTATTTGATTTAAAAGCTTTTGACTTCTACAAGGTGATTGAAAGCTTTATTAGAGCAGAGCCCAGCCTAACACGGGAAATGATAAAGCATCTAGAACACTGTGAACATCGAATTATGGAGTCTCTCGCTTGGCAATCTGTAAGTAACACTTTAAAGTAGAATTTGCCCTTGTATAATGCACTTACCTAAAGAAAAAGAAGTCACACCCAACTCTGTAGAATAAGTTGTGGTCTTGCTGAGATTTGGTTCTAGAAAAACAGATTAAAAGAGCAAAACCTGATTAGTTTTGGCATGCCTTCTGGTTTTAGAAAAAGGAAGCATATCAGAGGAAGAAGTCAACATAGGTCTGCTGACTTACTTGATTGTGAGCCAGCATCATTTTACTAGTCTGGCACAAATCATAAGGGTAATACCCATAGCTGTGTTTTGGTACCAAAGTTGGCAGTAAATTCTGTGCTTTTATTTGAAAGTTAATTTTTTTCCAGTTGCTATTCCTACTTGGCAATAGGGCCTCAGTTCTGGGAATCTGTTTGCTAGTAGTACTTAAAATATTGTTTTGCACTGTCCTTTGCATTTCAGTCACTTTGGTGTTTTTGGATACTATTAAAATAAAATGCTGGAAGGTTGGGGGTTTTTTTTAGGCTGTATTTCAGTAAATCAAACATTTGTTTCTTTTAATTGTTTGTTACTTATAAACCAGAAATAGGCTGGAAATGCCTGAAATGCCACAAAGCAGGAGACTATAGTGGCTGGTGATTTTGACCAGAGAGACATAAAGCGACTATTTGAGAACCAGTCCCATATCTTTTAGTTCTGGAGAGGAAGGGGTATTTTTAAGAGGCAGACACTATTTTAGGAAACTTGCAAGCATGCAAAAGGTGTTTGAGAATTGTAACCTTAAGAGGACAAAAGATAGAGGTACAGATACCTGGGTTTGACTCCCTACAAGCCATAAGTGGCTCCTACTGCCTTCTACAAACCAGCTTGAAGCCAGCTTTCTGATCAGCGGTCCACCGTATCCACCAGTATCTACCCTTTAACTCAAACAAGGCATGCAGGATAATCTAATTTAGACCTGGACTTTTAGCCTGGAAAATCCAGAGAGTTGTGTTTTCAAAAATTATGGGTGTTGCAGGCTTTTGTGAAACAAATGATAATGTCATCAACAAGCACAGGATTATTTCAGGGTTTTTTGAGTGTTCTGCTTGAATGTATTTAAATGTTTTGACTCTCTCTTCTTGAGTGTCTAGAGGGACATGTTTGGTACTATTTTGGGGTGGCTGATTTGAGTGTTAATAGCATGGAATAGTTCAGTTGGAAGGGGCCTACAAAGATCCCCTAGTGCCAGGACGATGTGGAGAGGAGCTCAGAGGAGGGGATGAAAAGAAATGTGCATGACGTGTGCAGGGGTCCTGCTACTTCACTGACCTCCATATCACCTGCTCTGGGTCTCCCCAGGCTCCAGACAGTGAGTGTCTCCTGTTGTTGGAGGCTTGGCACCAGAGGGCACAGCAGGTTTCCCTTAAAAGCTGAGGGCAGTTGTGGCAGCAAGGACAGGCACCCCAAGATTCTGTGCTGGCCTCCATTGCCTCCTCTGGCTGCCCACGAGGGGAGGAAGGGCTGTGAGCTGTAACTGGCAGAGTGCTCAGGAGAGGAGGAGGAGTAGTGAAACATTATCTGTGCCAAAATGTCTTGCTGAGTCTTTGGGTCAGTGCAGCTAAGGACTCAAAGCTCCACATGGAAATGGAAAGCCATGAGATCTGTAGTGCAGAAAATTTATGCCTTCCTCACATCTGAATATTGGCTGCTTTTGCCTGAAAAGTTTAACATATTAGAAACAGGAGAAAATACTTACATGGTTGACTCAGGATGCTGTTGAGATTTTCCAGAAAGGCTTAGCTGGTGAAAAAAAGAATGGTTTAGTGTATTCTTCTGCAGTTCCTTATCTGGGTATTGCCTCCATGCAATGGTGTACAAGGTTTGCGAGTGCCTGCTTAATTAGCAATTCCCTCAAGAATGGGCAGGCAATTAGAGAAGTTTAGTTCATACCAGTAAATACCTCTGAACCTCCAAATACTTGATAAAGGAGTAGAGAAAAGCCAGATGCCTTCCTCTTACTCCTGAAGAATGTCTCACCATAAGTGGTTTCTTTGGGTTAATTGTAAACAGTCCAAGAAAGATGGAATCTTGAGAAAGTTCAAGTGTCCTCATATGGTTAGAGAGTGGTTTTGTTTTTTGGGATTTTTATTTTGTTGGGTTTTTTTCCCCCCCAAAAGTGTTAAAATGAAGAAAAAAAGCATAGAATGAGTAAAGCTTATGCAAAAAACTCCAAAAACATCTAGCTTAGTAAATAGGAATATAAACTTCTGAAAAATAATAATTTATAAATATTTGCTTAATGAAACTTCGATTTCTCCACTTACTTGTCATGTATTTTTGTTTACTTGTGTCCTCCACCCTTCCAAGTAGTGTGTTTTGTTACAAGGCTCATCTGCTTCAGCCACTGCTCATTCTCCTGACTGCTTTAAAAAACAGGACTCCGATGAGAGATTTAAAAGGATTGAGCAATTTAATGCCAAATAGCTTGAATATTTTGCTGTTTTACTTGTCACAGAGTTTTTGTGAGGAAAAATGCCTTGTATAATTTCTCTAAAAAAAAGTCTCAAATGCGTCTGATCTTTACCTGGCTTGGGAAGCTGCATCAAGTGAATGTAAAAGATTCTGTTTTTTACTGTTTTCTGAAGATAAATGTATTTACTTCTTAGCTACTCATTGTGAATACGTTTCGTGCTTTTGCATAGCTAGCTGATTTAGTCATCTGTGCTTTAGGAAGGAAATGAAACTTTTCTAGGTCATCCTTTCTTTATAACAACAACAAAAAAAGCAGAGCTAGACAAAATAAAGGGTGGAAACCAGTTGAAGGTTCTTCTCAATAATTCTTGATTTTAAAAAGAGGCAAGTACATACTGACTAAATCACATGAAAAGTACTTCCTTTTTCTTAAATCCTTAATGAACCCTGAAAGGAGAAGTCCCATTTAACCACTCAAATATTTATCAGTGAGGTTATGATGCTTCCAGATGAATATTATGTGGATATAAGCTTAGAACACCTTAATAATGCTGCATAATGTTTATTTGAAAAATAGAAATGCACTGTACAATATTCTTTCTTTATTTTGTGCTCACAGTATTTTGAGCACTGTTTTGATTTCGTAACTTTAAAGGGAACTGAAATTACTTTAGACTCAAAGATGCTGAATAGCCTTTGCTTCATTTTTATTATACTTACAGAAATATGATTTAAACCCTTCCATAGTTAAAATCTATTTCCTATGAAAGGGATAGCTTGTTACCTGCCAGCTTGGGAGTTCATGGTCAGTCTTTTCCATAATGTTATCAATTTGACCTCCCTTGTGGCCACCCAAAAAAGTAATTGTTTTGTTATAATGAGGGTTATGTGAACAAATTCCAGAATATCTGAATTTCCCTTGGAGAAAGCCCTGTCAACTGCCATGTCACATCTTTGACTGAAGTATTGTTGCTGTTTGCTGCAGTTTGTTAGGAATAAACAAGGAAGAACAGGTTTTCAGGCAAGCAAATCAAACAGAAAGTCTGTCAGTTTTCAATCTATTTTGAGTGAAATACCTGTGGGGTGTTTTTGGTTTTGCTGTGCCATTCAAGGAAGTAAATGCCTGTGGAGTATCTTTGTTGTATCTGAAAAACAATCCAGCTGTATTTCCCTGCCTCTCAGCTTCCATTTCCCCACTCACAAGCTCTGAATGGGGAGGTGCAAGCAAGGTACTATGTTTTCCATGCCGCTGCTTAGAGAATGTGCTCTTCGCAAATACCCTTTCACATGTGCAGTGTTGGGGTAGTGAAAGGGTCTTGTTCTTCTGCACTGGAGCTGCAGGCCAGCCGCAACCTTGTGTGAAGGTAGAGCAAGTTAGAGACAGAAGCACTCCACACTTTCCTGGTTAGCTCTACAAACCATAGTGTTCTGTTGTTAGCTCATCCATATGAGCACTAGGAGTACTCCAAGGAATATTTCTCTTAGGACTGGAGTTTTAAAAGGTTATGTGGCAGCTCTTGCTGTTAACGGGATGAGGGTCAGCTGCATCACCACCTGCAATCTTCCAACAGCTCGGAACAGAATGTGAAGGTTCATTGTGGCAGGATAATGGGAATTCATTTGCATTCTTCTTTGGCCTGGGAACTTTGGCTGTGGTTTTCACGTTTGTTTTTGTGTGAATAACAAACAGATGTGTAACTAAAGCAGTGCATTGCACTGCAGCTGTTTACACTGTAGCTGCCTTTGGCTGTATTGCTCTTTAATACATGCTGTCCTAATTAGTGTTTTTATTTTTCTAAGGAGGGAGGAACACCAGTATTGATATATGTTGTGATTTGGCGTTGTAGTATGTTTTGGAGTTTCAATGACTGATGCAAGATAAAGATGGCTTCATGAATTTAATTCTCTTAATGGTTAAAATATGAGTAGAAGTAGAAGAGTGTGCTTTGCTTTATTTATAACTTCTTTCATGTAGCAATGTAGCATTGCCTAAACTGTGCTCCATAATGTTTCTCCTTTTTAACTTCTTCTTTTCTGTGGTTTCTATTGTCATTTCAACATTTGCAATGAAATCTACAGTATTGTTTTATCACGCAGCATTGATTTAAACATAACTTGATGTTTGCAATAAGTATTTGTCAACTGTGTAGTCAATGTTTATATTTAAATACCTCATCCCACACCAAAGACTTTTGTTGGTTTTAAGTTATGCAGCTCACTGTGGCAGAAGTGCCTTCGTGCTCAAAATCATGTATTCCCAGAGAATATATTATTGCATTAATATGACAAACTCACTGAGCTGGAATAACAGCACACTTACTTTGATCATGCATTAAGGAAAAAGACATTAAATAATGTGTTGTGTAAAAAGCGTTAGACAAGTCCCGGTCAGGTTAAAGCTGTGAGCAGTTACAGGTCAGCAAGTGCTCCTTAGTACTTTGGAATAGTACAGGCGTAGCCTCCTGGTCTTTGATTGTACATGGACACAGTTATTGTGGAGTTCACTGTTCTCGAGTGCTTAGTGCCTGCTTCCTTGGATGTACAATTTCAAATTAGGTTTCTGTGCTCCTTGTAAGGAGAAATTGAGCATCTAGAAAGGGGAGTTAATGTATTTTCTTGTGGTTTGTATCCTTCTCAGTAGGGATTTCTGTTAGATGTCTCTGAAGTCCTAAAGCTCCTCTGAAGGTAGGTGTCGACATGCAGTTTAAAATCCTCTTTGGTTTTGACATCTTAAGTTATTCCTTTTAAATCAGGAAGAAGTAGGAATGGTCACAGTGTTAACATTTGATACATTAGGTTACTGGGTAAGTGGTTTACTGTTGTTTTAAAAGAATGAATCTAAAATCTTTTTGATAGGCAGCCAAGTAAGGCCAGGCAGCAAGGGCTGGGTATTTGGGGCTGAGTTTGTACTACTGCCCCAAAGGGACAATAGTTTGGGTTTAAGTATTGCCCCACAGCCATCAGGGGTATTTCCTTGGTTGCATGTTCCCTGGCCTGTTCTGGCATTTGTCAGCTCTCCTCTGGACAACGCCAAGGCAAGATTTGGGTCATGATGCAGCTCAGGGACTATTTTCAGCTGCTGGTATGGATTAGCAGTGGAGAATGTGTAGTTGTGTGGGTGCAAGCTGTGCAAGTTTGCCACTTGTCCTTGAGGCCTCAAGACAGGTTGTGGCTCATTGTGTTACCAGCCCCAGATGTAGTCGTGGGCTCAACCACGAGTGACTCCAGTGCTGGCAAATGAGTCACGCGTTCCTGTGCTGTCTTCCCTCTGGACTGCGGGACTCATGCGCGTTTCTGCACAGCAGCTGCCTTCTCTTGGGAAAGTAGTCTGTCAGGCATACTCCTTTCATGCCTGCTAAATTTTGCCTTTCCTCAGACACGGGAATACCTAATTTGTGAATGAGGGACAGCCTTAGGCACAAAAAAAGCGCTGAGCGAGCATGTCCAGAATGACAACATCTGCAAGCCTGCTCACTGGCAGGATGCAATCTGCCGAGGGAGCTTCGCCGGTGTGAAGAGGCACCTCAGGAAGTGCAGGCATCAGATTGCTCATGCAGACATCACTCATGTCTTGTGGGTTTCTGGATTTTAGGCACCTGGTATCTTGTCTCAGCTTGGAAGTTGCAATGGGCAATGATTTGTAGTATGGAATTTTCTAGGGTTTTTCTTGTAGGGGATGAAACATGCTAAGGGTCACCAAAGGATGGCTTGTCATGTGCTCACCACGCTCCTTTTAACAAAGTTACATTAGGAATATGCAACTTTAACCTTCAAAAAGGAACTGAAAACATATTTGAGGTTTTCTGTCCGTACATACTAAATATATTTCTGCTTGCATGATGAGTGTGTTCCAGAAGCATGTGGGATGAGCGAGGTCACAACGACCACTGCTCCTTGGCGTGATCGTGCTAAAGGCTTGTACTGATTCTGCTGCATGGGCTTTACATTTTTTTAAGGTTATGACATTTCAGTTGTCACAGCTGTGGTTGGAAAACTTTCTGTGATTTTGCCTTTATCATGCAGGGCACATTTTTAGGAGTCTGTAAGAAGACTGCTTTTTGGGTATTAGTGAAAATACCACATAATGTAATAAAAATATATGAATGTATTTATGTTTATATGCTTTTTTATTTTGGCTATTTATATACACACTCTGTAATAAATGCTTAAAATAAAATATGTAAGAGTGTTTATTCCATGCCTTTCTACTACTCCTGAAGAGTTTCCTTTAATGAAAACCATGATGTGTTTTTTGAGGGTTGAAACTTTTATCTGCCTTAACAGCTGAAGGCAAATTGAAAAACCAGGAAGAATAGCGAATTATAGTCTTTGCTGTCTCTCCCATCACTTTGAAAATTTTCCCTGCCACTCCTGTTTATTGTGAAGATGACTCAAGCTGCTATTCGTGCTTGGGTGTTACCATTTGAGCAAACCCTCTAGGCTACTGGAAGAGAAGCCAGAACATTTAAAGCTGAGGTCCTGTGTTTCCTGCTTTTGTCTGTGTTTACAGTGTGTTTACTTCTTGGTAGGCACTCAAAGTGTGTAAAGCACTCACTAGGACTGGAAGATTATGGTTATGTTATCAGTGTTAACAGGTTTATCTGTTGCAGGTATACCAAGTCAGCCCAACCCTTAAGATGCTCTTGCTTCAAGTACAAACACGACCAAAGGGATTACCTAAGACCCAGCAACTATGCAGTTTTCATTCTGTGACATTTAGATGCCATTCTTGATTAAGAATTTCAAGCTTTTTCCTACTTTATCTACTGCTTTAAGGCATAGAGTTTCTCTAATTAGGGGGATATAAATCCTGTAACTTGGATATTTAGGTGCCTGCTGTACTTGAGACAGAGCTGTACTTCCAGGAAGCAGTTCATTCTATTTATTTTAAACAGGTATTTTACAGTGGGATTATTCATTTTCCACTGTCATCTGTCTCAAGACAAACCTAAGCTAGGTCTGTAGTTTTTGTCTGTTAAGGTTAGTAGGAGCAAATCATACGATTAATTCTATTTTTCCTAACTGCATTTCCCCCTTCATTAAAGCATGAAAGGGAGATTAGCAAGAGGTGGTTGTGTAATTATGCCTAGGTTTGCTTTAGGTGGCTGCTTGTGCTATGTATCTTCCCTGTAGTCACTGTTGTGTGTTCACGTGGAGGTCATGTACCCAGGCTGTGTCAGGATCTCTCTGGTTATAGATTTACAGCTGTGACAGGGAGCTGGGATTCATAGGCTGTGTTCAGTGGAGCTGCCAACTGTTTTGGTACATCATAATGACATCTTGTCTGTACACCAGTACCAAGTACAGATTTAGTCACAGAAATAAGCCTGCATTGACATGATAGACTTTTCTTTAGTCTGTTTTTCTTTAAGGTTGCCTGATTTTAAGTAACAAGGAATAGTGAAATAGTTTTCTAGGAATCCTTGCTTTTCAAGTTGTTTGGGTTTTTAATTTTTTTTTAAAATTTATTTTAATACTGTTCAACGTTTTGGTGGTCATATCACAGCTGTAGGAATTTGATTTTAGTCCTACTATGTTTCTAGGCAGTTTGAACTTCAGCTTTTCATCCTGCAACACTGCTATATCTGCATTGTAAATACTTTGTAAGAATGTTTTCTTAAAAGGTTGCCCATGAGGGAAAAATATATTAGAATTCAGGGAGGTATCTTGGCAGTTCTTCAGTTTTGTAAAATCTTGCTGAATTGGGGCAAATTTGATGTGACTGTCTCCTTAAATACATAAGTATATAAAGCTCGGGTTAAGTTCTGTGACTGTATCCCTGTTGCTCCTTCCTTGGATGGGACTATGACCTCCAACTTTGTCGTTTTGTAAATCTCTGTAGTGAAACCGGTGAAATGAATAGAATGAAGTTTTGTTTTGGGGGGTGGTGATGTTGTTGGTTGGTTGATTTTGGTTTTGTTTTGGTCTGGCTTATTTTACCTGAGCCAAAGTCCTAAACAGCTATCACAACCTTTTTATTATTCTTTCTTTCCTTACTGCTGTGTCATTTGACTCACTCTCTTGGTAACTTTCCTGTGGAAGGTAAAATTAGTTTATGTTAAGAGGCAAAGTGGGTGCCAAACAAACATTCTAATGTGGAGGTTTGGGGCTTTTGTCCCAGCTGTGTGCTCAATTTTCAAGCTCTTAAGGTGATACTAGTATAGTGTCAAACTGTCAACTTATATATTATTGGAAGATGTTTTTGTTTCTTTTCTGGCTGCACTTTAAGTTATTGCATGCAGAAAAGCACGGGGTTTGAGTTGCTTTTTTTGTAGGCCAAATAAGTGCTTTTATGCCTGCTTTTATACTGTATAAATACATAGTATTTCAGTTATGTGTTTGTATCACTATTTTACAGTAACCTTCTAGTAATAAAAAGCTCTTGTGGGGGATGTGGATGCCCCTGTTCACAGCTGTTGAGCAGGCATAGTGGTCACTTCAGAGAGGTAATCCCTCTAGGTTTGGTGGAAGCTTTTCTTTTGGGTTGGGTTTGCCCATCAGAATGGGGTAGGTAAATAGGGTAAATAGGTGCACGCTGGTAAGTGCCCATGATACAGCTGAGTGAGCATAGAGCCTCTGCCCCTGCATCCCTGGTGTTCTCCTGAGGCCCTGAGCAGAGGCTGGGGGCTCCCCCAGGTAGACTCTGCCTGGTCTGGACTTGGCTTGGGTATGACTGCCAGCACCCTGTGCTTTCCTTTTGGGAGTCACCCTGCCCGCAGCAGAACCCAAGATTGGCACCACACTCTCTGCGTGCCTGTTGCACCTTCCAGCAGCTAGGAGGAACTCACAGATCTTATCTGGACAGCTAATCAGTCAGTAAGATTTTTTTTTTTTTCTTTTTGCTACTCAGGGGAGCGTGTGAAATACAATAACATGTAGTATGTGTGGTAGACTTTCTTTCACGTGTAAGAAGTGTGAAATAATTGAAGTAGACCAGCAGTTTTCGGATTTGATTTCATTAATGAAACATAATTTTTGTTAGGCTTAAAAGGTAGATATTTTGGTACTTGCTTCACCATCGGTATTCTCATTTTTGTCCATGTTTTACTATTGTACTTAATAAGCTTTTACAATTAACTTCCTCTCATAAAGCAGCAGTGTTTGCAGAATTCATCTGAAAAGCAGAGTTAACCTAGCCGCAGTTGTTTTCATGTGAGGTAGACTTAATATTATTCCCAAGATGGTTGCATTAATTTTGGGTGCTTCCTGTTGCTAGTATTGTTATTTAAGGATTTTGTTCTTTAAGGCAGGAACTCACTGTTTAAAAAAGATAGAGTTTGGGAAATATTAAAGCTATGTGTGTGCAAAAATATTCTGTTTATTTCATCATAAAAGGGTTAGAACTTCTTTCTAGAAGCCTTCCTTTGTCATTGCTTGTGGTTTGATTCTCAGGTTTAAACTACAGAAAATTTACCCCTTCTTGCTGCTGGACAGCTTTTAGTTCTGATAGAGCTAGAGTGGGCAGACTGCTTCTTAAATAGAAAAAAAATAATTATTTAAAATCTAAACTCTCAGCTCTGGAATTTCTTAGTTTTCCAACAATGTGGTAGGTTTTATAAAAGACCAGAAAACATGTGAAGGGTTCCTTTTGTTTTAATTTTGTGGTAAGTTCAGTTTTCTTACGGGAAGAGCTGGGCTTGCTTCATAATGACAGGAACTGGATGGTTGTGAGGTGTTAAATATGAATGGCTTCAGTATCAAACCAGAATTGTCAAAGGAAAACTTCTCCATCCAGCCTCTTGAAGAAGTATTAGACAGCAAGCTTGATTTTCTGAATTTGGCTCATCTTAAATGAGCCCTATTGAGTGTGTCCTGTAAATGTGCTAATGCAGTGATAGTTGTGTTTATGCAATGTTTTCAATATTCTGGTAATTGGATAACAAATGCAGCCCATGCATTTCTGTCTTCTAGATTTAGAATCATTCTGATTTACGTTTTGCCTCAGCTTTTGAAATGTATCTTCTTTCATTTTGTCAGTGGTGCTCAAATGCCAGAAGCCCTGAGGTCTAAATGATAATAATAGTGGTCTAGTGAAAAAGGGACCTTGTCAGGATTCACAGGTCTGCCTAGGTGCAAGAACGTTGTGATATTGCATTTACTGCTGGAAAAGTATGAACAAATTGCTTTTCATTGATAAAACTCTTAGAAAATAACTTGAAAGAATAAATAAGGCCAGAGGATACTGTGCTTAGGTGGGATTTTCAAAATTACCAGTCTCAAAGTGAACCTCACTGGGTTCTCTAATTTTAGCTGTAATTCTAGAATCTCATCTTTGGTTATGATGGTGCTTGAAATTACAAGTGAAAATCACTTTCTTATTTACAAGAGATGATGGAAAACTGTTGGATCAGGAGTGATATGGAAAGACTGAATGACAATCTAGGCTCCCTGCCTCTTTCCAAAGAAATGAGAGGGACACTAATGAAACTAGTGGATTCAAAACAAAAGAATGTTTGGGTTTCTTAGTTTCGTTCCCCCTACGCACACACACAGTGTGAACTTTTTACTGCTCTGAATGTTAAAACGTGAATGTTTACGCACATTTACAGGAAGACACAACAAGCTCACAGAAGAAAAATTTTTGCTGAACACACAAATATATCTGACCCAGAAAGTCCTGAGATATGACTGATGAAGTGGGACAGCACTTGAGAAAGCCTTGTGTGCTTCTCCTACTGTTATCTCGTTCCCCAGGCATCCATCCAGCCTTGTCTGCCGTTGGAGTCAGGATTGTAGATTAGCTGCATGTTTGGAGTCTGATCAGTATAGCTATTCTTATCTTCTACCTGGTCTCAAGAGCTCTTTCTCAATTTTTGCATTTCTGTGACTGAGGTTATTTCCTTAAGGAACAAAAGCTTGGAGGTTGATTTCATTTAAGGATTCCTTACCTGCCTGAAGTATTTTCTATAAGGGGTTTTTTACATGCTTTTAGATGAAAAATATAAAGACGTATTTGACTTGGTATTTCTCTAAACTTGAAATACTTGTATACTGAGGTGAAAAAAAAAAAATTGCCTGTCCTTCTGTTCTTGCAAAAGCCAGAATTAACACTTCAAGCTGAATACAGAAAGTATAAAATAGGACATCTTTTGATTTTGAAGTAATGATATGTTTGTAATATGTTTTTTTGAAGTAATGAAATGTCTAAGGTGTTTATAGAAAAATTTTTCCTTGTCTTTTAAAACTGCTGCTGGTTAATTAACTAGTTACCATTATCTACCTGCCTTTAGATCAAAAACATGCTTGGAATCAATTAAATTTGCCCTTCTTTTATTTTTATAGGAAGTGTGCATTTTCTGCACTCTAGATGAAGAAACCACACTACAAAGAATAATTTTTAAAGTTTTGATCCTAAAACTGTACTCCTAGCTCTCCTTGGGTAGGCATATGAGTAAAAATAATGCACTTTTAGGAAATACTTACTGGTTGCAACACATTCAGCTCCTCAGGAGCTCTGACAATGCAAGCCTTTTTTTATTTGAAATGTCTTGGCATGACTTGGGGATGTAACTTCTTATCTAGATTTTACATTTAAATTTTGTCGTAAGACCTTACCAGAGAGACAGAAGAGTTGGTATCAAAGTCAAGAGCAGAGAGGGGGAGTGCATCTGTTGAGGACTGTACCAGCAAAAGCATTGCTCCATCCACAGCTCTCCAGGATAATCTTGTTGCAGAACCAGAAAAGGCAGAGTAAACCTCATCCAGTCCTGAATAGTTGGTACCCTGTCTTTATATCAGCTTGTTGTGGGAGGTACAGTTTTACTCCCCCTCTTCTGAATCAGTCAGATCAGGAATTTTTCAAGTAATGTTCTGATTCTCAACACTACAGATTATGCATTTTGACTGTGTTGGTTTTTTTTTGTTAGGATATTTGTTGTGGGGTTTTGGAGTTTTTTTCTCTTGTGAAAGACTGAAAATGTTTAATAATAAAAAATACAAAGTTTCCTCAAATAGCTTCTGGACACTGAGCTATTAACTGAACAGAAAGCTATTGTACTGTGTTGCACTGTGCTCTTTCAATAAACAGAAGCTACTGCCCTGGAGAGTAAGTGCAAAGCAAGGGAACTACTGTTCCCCTGTGCTTCTGCAGGCTACTTGAGGTAATACACCAAGGAAAGTTTGGTTTGAAGGGGAGCGCTCGTATATGTGGCTTTGTCTGCTTGTCCTGTTTTTAAGTCAGTGATGGATTTTTATTTTTCCCTTGCGGTTTGGTAATCTCAGGAAGAGTAGGTTCTGTTCATCAGGGTGAGGCTCTGGGGTGCTCACTACTGTAAGGCAGAGGGGTGTTGCTGAACAAGTTGTCACTCAATTGAGTAACAGCTATGATAAGCAGAGGGGAGCAGTACCCTGGAA
Organism: Tichodroma muraria; assembly: GCA_013390105.1. Lineage (NCBI taxonomy): Eukaryota > Metazoa > Chordata > Aves > Passeriformes > Sittidae > Tichodroma > Tichodroma muraria. Next base: position 34,501 of record WAAG01044107.1, read on the forward strand.
ACATAGCCCAGCAGTGACATTAGGGGCTTTTGTCTCATTTCTTGCATTTCTTGGAGGGAGTCTAGTATTAAACACACCCCTTAGAGAGAGAGGGAGAGAGAGAGAGAGAGGCATTGAGACTTTAGAGATGTATATCTGGTTTTGGGCTTTGGATTTGTCAGTGGCATGTGGAAAACAGAATTTCTACTCATGCCAAGAGTTTTGTGCATTTTTTTGAAGTTGGATATGAATCAGAAGAGTTTAGGATTCCCAACAAAGATAATTGCTTATTTCAGATGGTATGCAGACATATCTGTGCTATCTTTGTAGCTTAAGCCCATACTATTTGAGTTTTCCTTTCATAAATTATGTGGATAAAGATTAAAAATGCTGTTAAATTTAAAATTCAGTCAACACTAGTTCCTAGCAGTCATTGAGTAACTTGGTTTCCCGGTAGTAGGAGTCAATATATGGTTGATTTATAACAATTGAACAGAAGTTTTGCATAGGGAAATAAATTCACCCAGATAACAATGTATCATATAGTTTGATGGCTCAATATGTGATTTTTCCAACATTGATTCACTCGTCTGTGTACAGCCCTCGTGTAAAAGTATCTTTGTAGTTGACTGTCCTAAATCTTAGGTGCAAATTTGTTTAGACTCAGTTCTTATTCTTGACTCCATTGTTTTTGGGGAGGAAAAAACAACACTTATTTTACTTTTAAAATTCTTTTTTATTTTACAGTGATGTTAAATTAATTCTGAGGAAAATGTACACAGTGTTCTAGTAGCTGGGAAACATATATAGTAGGGTGTTTTAAAGCAGTTTTATCTCTGTCTTCCTGTTTGTAACAGTAATATATGTAGATTCCTCCTTTTACGTGGTGCTGACTTTGCAAAGTGTCTTGACTCATTTTGCCAGCGTGTAGCCCCAAGTGCTTTGTTTCTATACTTTCTGAACTTCGAAAGAAAATAGCATTTGAAGTTTTAAATGCTCATGTTAAAATGATTTCTAGGACGCAAAAATTGAGAGGAGGTTGCACTCCAAAATAACTTCATCTTGAATTTTTTTATGGGACACCACATAGTTTCCTGGAAGAAATAATCAACTTGATGCACATGTTTATTTCTAGTTAGGAAAGGTCTTGTTTTTCTAAGAAACTGTACTTTGAGATAAAATTAGCTTATTCAGAGGATGTTATTTTCTTCAAAAGTAATGGTGAATTTAAGAACTCCTCACAAAAAGAGTTTAATAACGTGGTACTGTACCTAAAGAATTAACTTCAGTCATCACAAGTTACTTTGTTTTAATCACGCAGGCTTCTGAGAGAGAGGTGAGAAGTAAAACCAGTTTGTCTGAGACATTTCCAACTCTGAACTACCAGGAGACTTAATTGCTTTATGGGGGCCAGGCTTGTGGAGAGAGCATGTATCTTTATCAGATAAACCTAAGAGATACAAAGTTCTTGTAACCCCCTGTTTGAAGCCTCCTGTGAACATAATGATCCCTAAGAAGGAAGGCGCAGGGAAAAAGACAGTGGGGAGGAATAAAAGAGACGAGGAAACTGGAGAAGACGCAGTAGCTGAAGTGATATGACAATATGAGCTATTTTCCTGCAGTGGAGAGCAGGTAGCTTCACCCCATCCTCAGTAACTTGGAAATTGGTATCATTATTAAATTGAGCAACTATTTTAACTTCAGGAAGGAAAACAACCTACTTTTTCATTTGTGTTTGACTTGACAAAGCAGTCTTTGGACTTTGATTAACCTCTAAACCCAAAAGTTCATTTCTATAGTAGTTCATACAATCTGTCAGAACAGACCTTTGACATAGATTTTAAAATACTTTCTGTGTGCTATTATGCTTAACACTTTTACAGCCTTGTAATAAACTTCTTGAGATGTGAAGGAAGCACAGCCTTTACATATAAGAATATATGTCTACAACTGAAGAAATGTGCAGGCTTCACATTCCAGTTTAGTCCCAATAGTCTTTTGATATAGTTTATATTGTAGAGTCACTGTCAAATATTTTCATTTTTATGGTCTGAAGGCTGTGTTGAATGAAGCTTTCTGAAACTGGCCTTTCAGAGAACCTGATGTCCCGTGGTCTGGTGGACCGGTTCTTTTTTATGGAATTTTGAATGGTATCTGATGTGAAGTAATAGACTATGGGGTCAAAACAGCAGTTTGAAACAGCGATGCACAGAGTGATGGGGTACATAGTCCTGACCGCAGTCACCACTGAGCAATTGACCCAGGTCTGTGTTCTCATAAGGGAGTAGAGTATTAAGGTAACGTTATAAGGCACAAAACAGAAGCAGAATATCACCAAATGGACAAAAATCATTTTGAGTACCTTTTTCTTGCTTACTTTATTCCGGCTTAATGTAAGCGGTTTATTCAAAGTCCGTAGGACCATAGTGGAGCAGGTCACGTTCAGGATGAGCGGGATGAAAAACCCAACGGTTTCAATGAAGATAACAATCCGGGATAGGTAGGTTTTCCACGTGTCCTCCGAAAAGTTTTCGAAGCACGTCCTTTGCTCCGTATTGTTCCGGCGGTTTGTGGACTGGAAAAAGCTTGCTGGTGTGCTGCCTGCTAGCACAGTTATCCATACTGCAGCACAGACAATCTTTGCATTCCTTTTGGTCCGGAGAGTCTTGGATCGGAAGGGGTGTACTATAGCTAAAAAGCGATCCACGCTGATGCAAGTCAGAAACAAAATGCTCCCATACATATTTGTATAAAAGAGGGTGACAGAAATCTTGCAGAGAATGTCTCCAAATGGCCAGTTTCTGGTTACAAAGTAATAAATCCTGAAGGGTAATGTAAACACAAAAAGCAGATCTGATATGGCTAAATTAAGCATGTAAGTTGTAGTCTCATTTCGCACTTTTAAAGTACAAGTGAAAATGTAGATCGCTGCACAGTTCGCTATGAGGCCAAGAACAAACACCATGCTAAAGATACACCCGTACAAAGTATATTTAAAGGAGTCCTCAGTGGAACAATTAGAGCTTACCATTATAATGGTATGTTAAAAATTCCTGTGATTTGGCGTTTTCTCTGCTATTTTTATTGCAAGTTTTTTGAAATTCCAGAAGAACTTGCAGGTCAGATGTACTTGAACGGTATGCTTAGACAAGTTTGTTATGCTGTGGAGCTTCGGGAAGGAAGTTGAGCTCTGTGGCAGGGGAGTACATCTCCAGCAGAAAACACCAGGAAGTCTCTCTTCTCTGCCGAGCGCTATTTGTAATCACAGGCTATTTGTAATAGCCCGTCTGCAAAAGTCAGAAAATGCATCATTTGTGGCAGATGAGGTCACTCCAAAGCTTGCTTAGTTCCATTTCCCGCCTCGATTCAATGAAGCCATTGTACTTTCTGCCTTACTCTTGGCTGCAGATTGTGACAGCAAAGCCTCGTCCATCCGAATTTACCGGGAGCGGGTGCTTTAGGAAACGATTTCCTGGACGCTGCGAAGTGTCGGCACTTGCATTTCCCCCTCTCCCTTCTTTCTGTACAAGTTTGTCGGCTCGCTGGCTGGCCCCATGGGGCGGGAAGCAGAAGCAGAAGGGAGCTGCTTGCCAGGGCAGAAACCGAATTCCAGAGCGTGTTTGTTCCTGCAGCCCACAGCCCTCGGCAGCTCTTGCCAGCCCGGCTCCTTCTGGAGAGCAGAGCAGAGCGCCCAGGCAATTTGTAGCATGACATCACAGGAAGAAGAGGCCGGGCACAGAATGGTTTCAGTTTGGTTTGTTTGCCTTCCCCTGTCTCTGCTGTACCTTGCAGATGTAGCTTGTAGAGTGCTGCAGCTGCCTTAACTCTTTCCCTGCTCCCTGAGAGGTCTTCTGTCAATGTTGCTGGGGTCTGGAAACCTTTCTCATCAGTTATGACGAGACTTTGCAGTGTCTAAGTAACTCTCATGCCCTTAAGTTCCTGTTTTTCTTTGGAGATAGTAGTAATTGTGGGATTTTATGTAGGATTGAACTAACGTTGTGCCTTTTGTTAATAGCTTTGCTTGTAATAGAGACACGTTAATCACCAGAAATCAGCTGAGTAGTTCTGTCTAAATTCCCCCAATGCACCAATAAAACCTCAAGAGGGACAAAATAACTTTGATAGGTTATTAAATAATTACACCAAGTAATTACTGAAAAAGAGAGGGTTGCTCTTGGATATTCACAGAACTGAGATGTGTTTCAGTGGGAGATTTTTTTTTAACTTGTTCCATGTTAGGAGGTATACCCCAAGCTTTATTTCTAAACTGAAAGGTGGTTCTTCTTAAAAAAAATTGACTCCAGTGTTTTTTTGAAATGTTGTGATGCCATAAGCATTTTCTTGAATATGTAAGCACAGAATTAATACAACAAAATGTATATAGTCTACTGTGCAATCAGTTCTGGTAATTTCAAGGGGGACAGTTACCACATTTGCACAAAACACTCCCATTAGTCACTGATAATTGAAACGAAAACATGTTGTAACAAATTACATTGTTAAGCAAATATTAAAAAAAGCAGGTCTTACTGCCTTTAGGGGCAGATAGGAGATAAACCTCGGTTTAGACAGACTCATTTATTAAACAACAACTTGGATAGACTCACTTCTGGCATCAAACCCAGTCTATTCCTAAGTTTTAGAATAACAAATCTCTTCATATCTGGCTGGGTGGCATGGTTCTTTTGAACAGTATTTTAATCAGTTGCACCTAAGCAAGGCTCTGGGCAAAACCTTTCTAGTCTGCTGTGAAGGAGAGTAAATAATAGCGCTTCACAGGATTTTGGCACAGTTTCTTAATGTAAGGTATGTCAGACAAAATTCAGAAACATGCAAAAGTGGGTCTTGCTTATTTTATTTCAAGTTTTCTTTATAGTCTTCTGTGAAACATTTTCACCTTGATTTTGAGGTGAAATCAAGAAATTTAACTTCAATAGGCTATAACCACAAGAAATCTTGTTCACTATTGAAATTCATGCTTAAATGTAAAGCATAGTGCATCTTGGACTTCTAAGTCGGAAATGAAAATGTGAGCTTGGCAGAGTCTCTCATGTCCGACTTAACGTGTACCTTAACATAAAGGTTTTCATGGCTTTTCTCACAAAAGCAGTCATCTCACACAAAATCTTGTTTCTATTGCTGGAAACCTTGCGTGGTAAGAGAAGGCTTTTCCTGCAAATGTTCTGCATCAGGTCACAAGAGCTCTGCTCTCAGTTTTACTGCTCCAGCTTTGCACAGGAAACTCTGTGGGCCAGACTCAGTTACTGGAATGAAAATCCCTGCAGTACAGAAATTTTGTGTCACAGGTCAAAGCCTCAAGCAATAATTCATGTTTAGGGAGAGAAACTAATGGCAATGAGTGTGTATCTCACTGATTAGAACTTGATTTGGCATTTGGACAAAGGTGTGGGTGCACAGAGTCAGGGTGGGATGTCTGGTGCATTTTCCCACTGTAAATGTGCTTTAGAGCAGTGGTGACGGTACATCCTCAGCCTTTGCTCTGTCAGAGCTCCTGTCTTGCTGTGGCTCCTTGTTGTTGCTCCTGTTACAAGCATGGATACTACTCAGAGCCGTATTTTAGGGCTTTATGTGTATGGTTGTGTTGTCGTTAGGACTCTGTTGCCCCAGAACCCTTCTGGTGCAGCACAGTACATGCACTTTGCACTAGTTGACAACCTCAGTGATAATTGTATATGTCCAGAAACAACATTCAGCTGCAGGGTTTCTCTACCTGCTGATGAAAACGTGAACCCCCTGAATTGACAGGTTTTTCCTTCCCTTGTTTCAGCGAGGAGAGTTAGGATTCAGCAGGCAGGCTGAGTCATTTTAGTGTAGAAGTGTGAACGGCAAAGGCGAATTGTATACCCACTTTCTTAATTTAGATGTAGCTGATTGTTACCAAGCAGTGTTTTAATTTGTGAGAGCTTGTCTAAGCTGAAGAACCTGCGTTAGTGTGCTGGGAGCAGTTGGGAGTCAGGAGTGGCCTCCCTTCTGGCCAGGCTCCAGCATGATGGGGGGGGAAGCCTCATTTCGTGTTCTCCTTTTGTTGGATCGTGTTTTAAGATGTTGGGCTTTGTGCCAACAGGTTTGGAAAAGANTTAAGAAGTTTAACAGTTATGGAGGAATAAAACAGGGTAATGGCCTTGCTTATATTCTTTCACTACAGGCCATTTTCCTTTAGGATGAAAAGGAAGGGGTAGGCAGGAGGAAGCAGCTGCAGGGTGGGCCTTGTACACTGAGGAGGTTTTTGTCTCCAAAGGAAACAATGCTGTTGCTGCAGGGAAATGCATATGTGAGTCTGTCTGCCTTTCTGCATCAGAGGTGGGAATGGGTTAGGACCTGTCATTTGTTGCTAGTGCTATATGAGCAAAGCCTGCCTTTCCATCAACAGGCTTCCTGTGGCTCTTGAAAAGGCACCAAAGGCAGCCTTAATAATGGGCTCCTTAAAGCCAGGAGCTGATGAGATGCTTGGAATCATCTCTCGCTTCAGCAGCGAGCAAGCTTTTTTTTACGGCTTCAGGCAGTTAGCACATAACTCTGCTTCTCTCAGTTTAGATACCTATTTAAGCGGTTTTGGATTTGTGTGGCAAGCTTGCTCCACCACAGGGGTTCAGAAGGAAAAGTGCTTATAACCTTAGCAGTGTGCAAGGAGAGTGGCTATAGGACACTGTTCTCCCCAATATGCCACAGAGTTGATTACTTGCTGTCATTTAGGACACGGGGGCAGGATCCCTTAAAATCAGAATTCTGAGTTGAGTGGCAAAAAACATTTCACTGAAATAAAAAAAGTATTTGAAGGCTTTCCAAGCTTTTGGAGTTGTGCTGAGAAGTGTTGTATGTTCCTCTGGTGGTACCCTCACCTTCAGAGCTGGATTAAACCAAAGTTGTGGTCAAAGGTGAAATGCATTTGAACTTGTCTAACGTACTGCATTCAGTCTGTGCTGATGCTAATACTGAAAGCTCTTTAGAGGGAAAAAAGCAACTTGAACATTAATAGCATTGTAATAAATTCTTATAGTGTTTCCAAGGCCAGAGTATGCTCTGTTAAATGAGGGTTGTCAGGTGCACAAATGCTCTGTGTAAGACCATTCTTCAGTAACTACTGTTACTGCTTTTAGAGGCACACCTGTGTCATGGTGCAGGCGTTTTTTTCTCACTTGGGTTAAGCAGTCTTATGCAGAAGAACTTGTGCTGTCTGGTGCAGAGAAGACAAACCTGGCAGGACAATATTTTCTTTGACCTAAGTATTGCTATTTATCTAGTTATTTTGATGGGTTTTAGGGTTTATTTTGTCTGTTTACCGGAGTTTCTCTTTGAACATGTGTATGTACTAGAAGGAATCTATTATGGTTGAGAAGTAGGGCTGAGAACCAGGAAGTCTTTTTGACTGTGCCACAGATTTTCTGTTCCAATTCTGGCAAGGTTTTCTATGACTTGGTCCTCAAGCTTCTCTCCACATAAGAGTTCATTCACTTCCACACTGGGATGTGAGGCTGTCTTGATCACTAAATATAGTTTGAAGCTCTTTGTTGGAGAACACTCTTAAATATCATCTTGAGATGATTACAGTGGCTACTGAATGTGACAAAATTATAGACAGATTAAAATTTTGTATTTTTAGATTAGATTCCAGCCAAGCAAAAGGATCAATTAAAAGGCTTCATTTGTTTCATCTCCATAAGTCTCTTGAAAAATAGGTACAGAGGAAGCAGGGCTGGGCATTTTCACCTCAGCTGTCTTTTGGGGCTGCCTGCTCAGCCACCCTGAAGTCACTCTAAGACTGCTCCTGAGAAGCGTCTCACTGCTGTCTTAAAATGATGGTTTCCACCTATGGAAATAGAGTGAAGCTGTTATGGCACTGAAAATTCCCGTTCTTTTTTCCTGTGTTGGTGTGGCAGGCAAGTCTTCAAATGAGCATTATCAAATTTAGGATGAAGAGAGTATTTTTACTCTCTAAGGATTACTGATAGATTAACCTAGGATTACTCTAGAGTATTTAGCCAGCCTAATCCCTTGCGACTGTTGCAGAGGCAGCTAAAGGCTCCTCCATGTCAGGAGACTTGTTAGCTTTATGCATATGAAAACACACATAAAAATTACAAGTGAAAGTTGGTTGTGTGATTGCTTAAAAAGGGAAAAGGAAACTCAGAATAAATTTCTGGACTTCTTCCTTCTTGTGCGTTTGAAACGCTTCTCTTTCCTCTTTAAAATTTTTTCAGTTTCCTTTGCAAGAGACAAAACTGCTCCTCTCCTGCTTGTATAGAGAAAACAATTTCTCTCCTTCTGTATGAGTTTTTAGGCTGCTAGAGTACTTTTTTTTTCTCCCCCTCTACTCTTGGGTTGATGGTGTAAGTCCAGTTGATCTTATGGTAGGCTAGTAGAGGCTAGATACCATGAAATCTTTTTGAGCTTTAGTCTGTGGATTCATTGGTTTAAAAGGGACGGACTAAACAGTGAAGGAAAGGATCATAGAGATTGAGAGCTTGAGAAGTGGATATTGATGTTCTTCAGAGGGAAAGAAAATGGAAAAAAGACTATAAACAATCTTAACAACATGATTTTCAGTGGATAGGAATAGAATGAAAGGAATCTCTAAAATGTCAGGTAGGAAGAGAAATGCCTTAACTAGAACAAAATACCTGAGTTCCTAAACTCTCATTTGCATTTTTNCGTGCATTCTTCTAAATACATAGAATAATTAATAATAGATAGCGGGAACAAAGAGACTTGAGGATTAAAATAAAGGGAATTATACTCAATGGAGTTGCAGTTTAGAACTGCAACTGAGTGTTAGAGATGCCTTTCCCAAACACTGTGGCAAGTTCTGGCTCTGCTCTTTCTTATACTTTCTAAGTCCCAGCATTAAAAATTCGAAGTTTGAGTTGGCAGAAATTTGCCAGATGTTTCGTGGCTAAATTTGTTACTTGAAATACTTTTCAAGTGCAGAACATGACTGTTCTAAAAAAAACTAAAATAAATTTAAAAATCACTTGCTATA
>WAAG01044114.1:0-30510 GCA_013390105.1 Tichodroma muraria
ATCTTGGAGGTCTTTCCAACCTTCACAGCTCTGTGATTGTGTAGAGCCTGGCAGTGTGAGTGTAACAGGCCGACCCTGCCAGGCAGCCAAGGCCAGTCCCCGTATTTTGGGGTAAATGTAGAGTTAGCTGATCTGCACCACTGCTGGGAATTGTCAGTTTGACTGGGTTTCTAGCAGGAGCACCAGAACTCCCTGCATAAGGAGGCTGGGAGAGGGATGTGGCATTGGGGCAGGAGGGGACAGTGCTGCTCTCTGCCCTGGGCAGCACACAGGACTCTTGTCCTCCAGAACTTGCATCCTGTTTGGATGGAAAAGTGCAATGGGAAAGGACAAAGACATAACTGACCAGAAGCCTTTGCTGTGCCGCCCTGTGGGTGTCTCCAGTGCCCAGTGTTGCCCATGACCCAGCCCCTTTAGGGTGGTGTTTTGGGTGACAGCAATTACAAATTGCGGGTTAATGCACGTGGCTTCTGTAAAAAATAATTTCCCCATGTGTTTATTTATCATAGCTTCTAAAGAAACAAGTGGTAGTTAGGTTTGGCTATCCTAATTCAGTTAAAGCCATTGCATTGGCATGCAGTGCCACGTAAAGCCCTAAGCTCAGGCACCTGGCAAGTCCTGGATTCTCATCTTTGGGTGCTGTTGTGGTTGTGTGGACATGGTCAAACTACAGTAAATAAGAATAATCAGAACTTGTCCATATGTTACAGAAGGAAATCACTGCTGTTTTGCAAACGCAAGGGATATGTTTGTGTGGCAAGCGCCTTGAAGCAGTGAACAGTGCACACATGAAAGATCTTGTCTAGGGGAGATGTGCACAGTGGATACTACGTGAGCTGTTCAGATTGTACTTGGTTGAAGTGAAGTGCTTCAGGGTCTCACTGACCTGCCCTCCTGAGAAGCTCTTCAGAACAGCCCCACGTGTCTCTGGGTTTTTCTTGGAGATATTGAGTCTGAAATAATGGTTTGGTGCTGCTGGCAGCAGTTTAAGCAGGTCACTGAAGCTGAGTGGTGGAATAAGAGCCATGTGCAGGTAGAGGCCACTCACAGAAGAGCTTGTTTCTAGGCTGCAGGCTTAGTCAGCCTTGCTTTGAGAACCAGGACCTTCCTCCTTCTGGACTTGGTCACAGGGTCAGCTGATCCTCCTCTCTAGGGCGGAGGAGTTTGTATGTGAAGTTGCCTGGTGACATCTCCGGCAGATCCCAGTTGGTGTTGGGACAGCAGCTGGGGAACATCAGCACCTATTTAATGATGCGTTTAATGGCTGATAGCTCTTGCAGTGTTTCCTCCAAAGCTTGATGTTCATGGTATTTTTTGTTTGTCCGAGGTCTTTTGGGTTGTTCTTTGTAATTGTGGAGGTTAGAAATTTGCTGCTGTAAACATCAGGGTTATGTTTCTGTTGCAGTAAGGGTTGTGCTGGGCACAGAGGCCCTTCCTTAGTGCCTCTGGTCCTTCTGACCCTGGTTGGTGGTGTTTTATTGACAGCTGAACAGGGCTGGGACATGTGAAAGTGTTCTGAGGTACCTCTAAGTAAGCAGCAGAAACTGCCTAGCAGCCAAATGTTTGCTCATAACCAGGATAAACTCATGTTCCAAGCAGAGGCTTCCAGGTAGCTCATTTCCTAGGATTGGTTTAGAGCTGTGAGTGTTGTACCTGAGCTTATTCACAGTTCAGCGCAGCTCTGTTGAGAGACTCTTAATTACTGGTGACCACCCCACCTAGTCCCCTAATTGCTGTCCAACAGGAGCATGTTAAATTTGGTGTGGTCTGTAGGAGGCCAGCACCTCAGAAAATCACTGCAGTCCATTTCCTGTTGGAGGAGTGGGCATGTTTAAGCCAAAAAATACCAAGCAGGGTGTCCTATTCACTTCATGTCTAGAAGGCAGTGCAAGTCCACCAGCTTCCTAGGTTTCAGTGTAGTAGAGATGTGGATTTAAGTTATTAATCCTAATACATTTCAGCAGCTGCTTGCTCTGCCTTTGTTGAGAGCTTGGCAGAGTGGCTGTCACCACTTTAGCATCCCCCTGCCTGTCTTTTGAAGACCTGCTGTGGCCATAGAAGTTATGAGCACAGTTTTTGTGGAGATGCTGGAGAACATAGTGGGTGGCCGGTGATGGTATTGTAGGCAGGCTCTGTCTCAGCTCCCTGGCTTCTGTTGTAAGGATTAAGGGGAAAAAAAAATCTTCAAGTTTGTACAATCTTTGTTTCCTTGACGGTTCTCAGAGATGGCTGTGGGGGGCTACAGAGTCATCAGGCCCAGGCTGTGCTTGAGGGTTGCATCTCCTTGGGAAAGGAGATGGTGGGGTCTCCTCCACAGGAGTGAGATTGTGTCGGCCTAGAACCTGGAGTGGGGCTTGGTGTGGCACCCAGTCCTGAGCCTCAGGCCATGGAGCTGCTGTTTGCTGGCCGTGTGGTAAACCAGGGTGAGGAGTGCTGCCATCCCCCACCGCGTGCTCATTATTTGCAAGACAAATCCGTGGAGCTCTGCTGGGAGGGTGACAAGTGGCAGTACAGAGATGGGGACAGGAGCTGTTATGGAGATTTTACCCAGTCTTATTACCAGAGCTGGTATGTTGTAAAACTGCAGTTTGAGCTGGAAATCCTGCAGCATCTCCTCACTAACATCGACCTGGAATTTATCTGGCTGTCTGCCATGTGCTAAATAAACCCCAAGCCATGTTGGAGGCTCCTTCTACCCCCTTGAATCCCAGCCCCTTTCTGGGAGGAACCCACAGGCCAGATTTTCTTCTGTGGAGGTTTTTAAGCGACCACTTTTGGAGCCCCTTGAAACTAGATACGAATGGGAATTCCTGCAAGGCCTCTCTAGCCTTGCTGGCTGCGACATCCTGGAGTGAAAACGTGGCTTGGATTGAGGATCGGTTGGTTGGTAAATTAGTACAAACCCAGCTAGTACAATTTGCTAACGAGCAATGAAGAGGTTTGGGTAGACAAGAAGTGTTCCATACAGTGAGATGGAGGTCTGCACTGCACCTCTGCTGTGTTCTGGTGGTGTCTGGAAGAAAATCTGAGTTGTATGGTTCAGTCTGACTTCAGTTCTTGTACCTTCACCTTCCTGGTTTTGCGGGTTTTTTAGGATCCTCAAATTCTGTGTTCAAGTGATGCCTTTTTATCACTTGCATCTTTGCAGTGTCCTGGCACTTAGCTGTTGTCCTCAGAATTAGGACTTGGCTCGTATTACTGTGGCAGAAGCAGGAGTTGTCTTTCAGCTGGAAAAGTACAGAGTTTGATTTTTCCTTGAAAGCATTTAAAAACAGCATTCTCACGGTGTCATAGCTGTTGTTTGCCTCAAACTTAATCATGTTGCTTCCCAGTAGGAAGGAGTCAGGTGCTCACACAGAATCTTCCATGTGCTGTCCAAGGGGAGCTGCCAAGGTTGTTGTGCATGTTTTGGTTTAACTCGTTCCCACTGATATCCAGTCTTTGGTTCGTGTCTCGCCTCCCTTCCTAGCTGAAGGAGACTCTAATAGAATGGAGGAGTGATTCATGCTGAGGAAGAAAATTATCTCTTATCTGGGTTGCCTCTAAGCCAGTCCTGCCAGAGCCGACTTTATCCTTGAGAGGCTGGAAAGTTGGCCTAGAAGGTAAATATTTATTCTTTAGAGTGTCTGACATTGATCTGAAATCCAGGCGGCTGCTGCGGTTGCGGATGGGAAGGAAGCTGTGCTCGTCCGTGTTCACACAGCACCGTGAGATTCAGCCTGCACACGGAACAAAATCTGTTCTGGAGGAGTGGAATTCAAAACTTTGCAGAAATCTCTGCAACCTCATGGACTAAACAGTGTTTTCTCCCACCTCAGTAATGATAGTCTGTAGGAGAGAAAGCTTAAGGGGTCTAGCTCCTGACTTCTTCGCTTTCCCAGCACTGAGATTCCTGGGATGGAGGCTGTTAAAATATCAGCACTTCTCTGCAGCTTAGGGAAAGCCACTGGAGCTTTGCTAAGTCAGCTGGGAGGAAGATCAAATACACTGCAGTGTGGCTTCTCTTCAGGGTTGTACAGCAGGACGCTTGGGGAAGCTTTTGTACAACCAAGTGCAGTGTTTCCACATCATTTCTTTTAAAAACCCTGGTGGAATTTCTGCATGGCTCCTTACAACCAAGCTGCCATTGCCTTGGTGATTGCCCAGAATTCAACAGGAACAGAAAGTGAAACTGGGTGGTCTGTTGGTCATATGCTGAGATGTGCAGAAAATGGAAGAGCTGTATAAATGCTGAACCAGATGAACTTTGCAGTCCTGTTATTATCATCTTTATGGAGAAAGCTGTCAGGGGTCAGTATGAGCCAAGCCAATTCTTGCATAATTAGCCCCATACAATTACATGGTATTTAGTGATGTTTGGCTTGAGCTGTAAGTTCTTGTGTATAACAGGGAGTTTCTGATGAGAACACGAAATTTGGATGTCCAGAGTGAATATGTTGCAGTTAACCTAATCATTTCAAATCTTTTCATGCTTCTTTAGTTTCTGTCTTAAAGGTCATTGAAATCTAGACCTGGGATGCCCTTTTTAGCCTTTGCACATCATCAGTTGATGTTCTATTTTTGAGCACTTGCTAGTGTTGGATAGGAGGGGAGCTGTCTTGGAAGGGTTTTGTAGCATTTGTGTTTTATTTTCTACTTTATCACTTGGCAATAGTTCATACTCTCCTGATTTTTTAGGGATATGACTGGGGACTTGAGCCATTGGCTAAGTGTTTCTCTGCTGTACCTAACCACCAAATCACTTTTACTGCTCGAGTTCAGCAGAGGAAGTTCTCCTGGCTTAACCTGAGCACAAATCTAAGATATCTCTAGCCCAGAGCTCAGCACTGGCACAGATCATCTATTGACCTAAGCCAAGCCCCTCACTTGGGACTTGATCTTGGGTTGAGCTGTGCCTGGATGTCTTCTCCCTGCCCTCCTGTTGAAATGGGCTTGCTCTGGCTTTGGGATCTCTCATTTGTGTCCTGGCTTCCGTGTCTTTTTACAACGCATCCTTTCTTGGAAAAGCGATGGAACTCCTTTATGTCTAAGAGCGATCATATACATCCGCTGAGCGTTACCTGCGTGCGCATGACTCCGGTAACGCCGGTCAGTTTTGCAGAGCTCAGCAGGGAGGTGGGATGTGCAGCTGACCCTGTGTGTGTGTGTGTGTGTCTCTTCCAGAACAGGGCAGTCGGGCGGCCCAAGGGGAAGCTGGGCGCTGCCTCTGCGGTGAAGCTCGCGGCCAACCGGAGCACGGCGGGCGCGCGGCGGCGGAGGACGCGATGCCGCAAGTGCGAGGCGTGTCTGCGGACAGAGTGCGGCGAGTGCCACTTCTGCAAGGACATGAAGAAGTTCGGGGGGCCCGGCAGGATGAAGCAGTCCTGCATCATGAGGCAGTGCATAGCTGTAAGTGTGCCTGGGCCTGCAGCTCGTCTGCAGAGTCCTTTCCTCCCGCCGTGTCTCCTGGGTGTGGGGCTGGGAGCTCTGCTCTGAGTAGTCTCTAAAGTGCATCAGACAAAAGCGTGCAATCCCTGCCCTCGCAGCTCAGATCCCTTCTTTCCCAGTGCTTCTCATCCTCCCCAAATCTTAAACCAGAACGCCACTAAAATGGAACAGGACAGCTTTCCTTTTAGCAGTATAGAAGTGGAGATTGTCAGCACATTAAAAATCAGCACTCAAATCACCCTCAAACTCTGGGATTTGGAGGAAGAGGGGAAGAGTGGGAAGTTCTTATTCCAAGGATGAAGAGGTGTGTTTGGTTTAATTGTTGGAATTTCCTGAGAAAAGCTGCCCTGTGATCATCTTTGCTGTATTACCCACATAAATTAGGATGTGAGAAACCTTTGACTGGCAACCTCCAAGATTTTGGTGTTGCTGACCCCAGCCCCAGGCTCCCCGAGATTTGAATTTCAATTTGTTTGCTGTTACTTAGGCACAGAGCAGAGGGTCCGATCTGGATGGGGCAGAGAGCCATCAATCCAGGGTCTTGTCTTCCTCGGGGACTGGAAATGGCTGTCAGGGACAGAGCATCAGAACAGGGCAGGCAGGCAGTCTGTTTCCTGGGCTCCTGTGATACATTGCTTAAGGAGCTTCTTGAGTCACAAGTGATAGCTTTCTATTTAACAAATATTGACAGATTAATCTTCCATTAAGTTGTTCAAGCAGCTTTTGAATCTGTAGCTGCCGTGCTGACTTGCGGAGCTTCTTCTCAGGTCTCATGTCTGCAGTGACTCTGTTCAAGGCTAAAAATCAGCTTTAGTTTTTATTTTAATTCTTCAGAAGGTCTTGTTTATGCTGTTGTTATGGGTTTGGTTTTCTTTTGTTGTTGTTTTTTTTTAAGGAAAGGAATGTTGTTTATTCATAACTGAAATATCACCCTATCTATACTGATTTCTCTCATTACACTTCACTTAGTATTTGGGGGGGGGTTTCTTTTAATTCTTGGGAGATGACAAAAGTGGAGGGATTAAATGACTTCACCTGGCACTGATAAAAAACTGATAAGCACTTAAGGTTTCCAGTAGTTGCTCCTGGTAGCTCACTCCACATCCTGTGCCAGGCTCTGCACTGTTCCTGACACAGGATTGGGTTCAGCGCTGCTGGATCTCTCAGTAAAGTACACGGAATATCCACCTTTCTGCAGAGTGCTTTTGCAGCTCAAGTGTCTTTTCTTTGAACACTTGATTTCCTGGAGTGTGGCATGAATTGAACAGCATGGATGAAGAATTTATTATTCTCCAGGGGCAAGAAATAGTGAAATCATGCTGCCTTTTTAGTGGAAGGATTAAATTAGGGCTGCAGTGTGCTTTCTCATCCTCACTGATGAAGGAAACTTTCATACTAAGCTGTTTCACTCTCGGTAACACAGGCTGAGCCTTTTGGAGATGATCTGGGTTCTCTTCTAGCTGAGTGTAGTCATCGTCTGTCTTCCAGTGAAGATCTGTTTATCTTCTGGCCTAGAGTTTTGCATTCAGTTAGGACAGAGGTAGCCAGGGGTCTCTGATTACTTGTCCCACCCTCACATGCACTGACAGTGACTTCTCTGGACTTTCTGTGTTGGTGCAAATATCAGGGAGATTATTACAAACTCTTAAAGCAGCAAAGGCCCAGAAAATTGAGGAGTTGAAGTGTTTTAACTTTCAAGGTGCTTTGCATTTCTGTAAGCAATCCTGTTGGCTTTGCTCTTGTTCTCTAACAATTCAGCAGTGATATATTGTGGTACCTATCTAGCAGCTTCCAGCCAAAAACACCCTGCAAGATGCTGAAGCTGTATGGAAGTAATGATCCCTACAGTTCTGGGATTGTGCTTGCCCTGGTTAATAACATTGACAATATTAACTAGACAGACTTTCATTAAGCTCAGAAGCCTTCAGAGAGCCCATGATACTGCTGTTCAGAGAGCAGGAACCTTCTCTGCATCACCAGTTCCATCAGGAAGGGAAGCAGGAGTGCCTGGGACACTGCTGCATGGAATGGGTCTGAGGGGAGCGTGGGGCTGGGAGGACACGTTGTGACAGCACAGCTGCTGTTCCAGCCCATCAGTGGGACAGAGGCAGTGGTGACACAGAGGACATTGCCTGGACACCCTTGCTCCCAAAAAGAAAAATTGTGCTGCTGTTTGCAATATGCTCTGTGCTCTAATGGCTCACTGCAGCTGGGTTTCCCCCTGCCTGAAACTTGCTGAAGGATGCACTGTTGATGCCGAAATTTGGGGTGGTGTGCAGGTATTCTCTTAGGGAATTATTCACTCCATCCACAAGAGATCCTTGCTGGCAAAAGCCCAGTCTCTGCCTCTGGCTGTGTAATAGTTACGGACTGGCAGCCAATCCATTGCACTTCCCTTTGTGGGCAGCTTAGTATCTTCTTTTTCTTTTTTGTAATGAGGTTTATACCTTATTGCTACAAACCAGAATTTTGTTAATCATGAGCAAAAAGGTGGCTTTTTAATTAGAGTGCCATTCAGTGATCTGACATTGGTGACAGGTATGTGAGATGCTGCAGTTCCCTTTCTGCCTCAGCAAAAGAAAATAAATCGGTGTGATCTCACTTGTGACACTTTTAGGAGAGAATCCTCTTTCTAAGTGAGCAGAGCTTTTTGCAGTGCTCAGGTTGGGAGCAGGGCCCTGGATAATGGACTGCCAGTCAGGAAAAGGGCTATTCTTGGTTCTGTTGTGGGCTTGCTGTGAGACCTGGATCAGGTCCCATAACATCTGTCTGCCTTGCCTGTAAAATAGGGGAGCTGCCAAATTGCTGCTCGGATTGTGAAGCCTAACGGATGTGAATAGTGATGTTCTGGGTTGCTTCTTTCCCCTCCTATTGTACACTGGTGAAGTGACTTGCATGCCAATGTCTGTGTCAGCTCACAGATTCAAGGAACCCACCAGAAATGCATTTTCATCCATCTCAGTAATGCTCCCTGAACCTGTATTGCTTGGGTGTGGGATGTGTCCTGTGGGGCTTGGTCCTGTACCCAGCCCTAATTTGTTATCAGTTTTTTTCGCCTTCATGTCAGTTTTCACAGTCAATCCCTATTTATCTCCTCTTTGAAATGAGGATACTGTAAATGCACATTGAGCTCTTGTGTTTCCACGTCTGCCATGTCTTGATCAGTTCTTTCTGCTACGTAAACAGCCGGTGCTGCCTCATACTGCTGTGTGTCTGGTGTGTGGAGAAGCTGGGAAAGAGGACACCGTGGAAGAGGAGGAGAGCAAGTTTAATCTCATGCTAATGGAATGCTCCATTTGTAATGAAATCATACACCCAGGATGCCTTAAGGTGAGTACAAGGATGTGGTACATGTTGGAAACAAAAGCTGAATTAGTTATCACCGTAATGTAAAAGTGGTGCACAGAAATTGGGAAGCTTTTAGGTTTTCATCTTTGGAAGATGCATAAGTGAGCAGAGAGCTGGTGTGAGGAGCAGGGTGAGATCTGTGGCACGCACAGCCCTGACCAGCAGGCAGGGTCCTTGATGTAACAGCATTCCCTGGGAGCAGGGGCCCTGGCTTTGGACATCCCCCGGGTGTGTGTGCGTGCGAAGGTCTTGTGGGTTTCTTTATTTTTGCCCCTTGTTTAAGGATGTGAGGTGTTTCAGTTGGGATGGGGAAGGCAAAGCAATCTGCCTGTACTTCAGGGTGAGATACTCCCAAATCCATGTCATAGTCATATGTCATAAAGTATAAGTAACTTCTTCCTGAGTCCCACGAAGTACAGATGAGCAATTGGCTGCTCATGGAGGTCCAGGCACAGATGTGCCTTAGGGTGGCAGCTGGCTCTAAAGATGTTAGGAGCGAGTGTCAGGCTGCAGGAGTGCTCACCCTTGGCTGACTTGAGTCCTGTGAGCAGCTGTATTCTTTGCTGGTAACAGAAGTGTCATTTTGGGCATATCTTGGTACATTAGCATTTAGAAGCTGCCTTTCTTCAGAGCTGGTTTCTTTCAGCTGATCTGCCATTTCCTGTTGCTGATTTGTTTATGGTTAAAGTGATTTGCCAAAGCAAATGTGTTCTGGCACACCATGCCCCAGAAAGCAGCGTTTGGGCCCTTCTGGGATGTCTGGGAGGAGAGGTGTGTGTGTTCCTTATGCAGGCCCGGGGTGAAGCTCTCCTGAGCTGTATGTGGTGCTGCACCAAGCTCTGTGCTGTCATTTATTAGAGCAGAACGTGGGGAGCTGGCAAACCAGAGCTGTGCCTTTTCCCTGATTCATGGAGCTGGTGCTCAGTTCCTGCCACAGATGGGCTCTGAAAAGGAGCTTTGCTTGTTTGGCTCTGCTTAAAACAAAACTTTGGAGGCTGATGAAGCAGAGGAAGGAGCTGCTCATTTTCAGAGGTACCTTAATTTTGGCTGTTTTGCTGTTCCAACCCTTGCTGGAAGTGCACTCCCATCTCTGCCTTTGCAGTGTCAGTGGCACCTCAGGACTGAGTTCAGAGGAGAGTTGTAGTCTAGTGGTAACTCAGGTATGATTTCCTCTCCCCATACTACATTTGGGACTAGTACAGGATGTGGGTCAGATCTGTGAAGTTAAGCAAGTGCTGTTTGTTCTCTTACACATACGTGGTGTTCCGAGTGTTCTTTTGGCAACTAGGAGCAGCATTGCTTTGGGTGTTCCTGGCAGTTAAGCACTGGGAGATTTACTGTGTGCCTTGTGTGTCTTGTATTTTGATTTGTCAGTGCTTCTGCTGAGCTGAAATGGTGGGTAACTGGTAGCTGGTGCTGCTTATTTCCTGAGGCAAAAGAGCACTGGTAGAATTTCAGAATCATCTTGGAAGGTGAGATGAGACTGTGCAGGAGAACAGCCAAAGGAAAATGGAGCCTCTTCCTTGGATCCTTCCTTGCTCTTTATTCCCAGGTTCCATGATTTCCTGCAAGACAGAAGTCTCTTGCCATGTTTACATGTTGCTCGAGCCCTTGAGCCCTGAGGATGGAGCCCATAAATAGCCTTTGATGCAGCCCCAGCCCCAGGGCAGCTGCTTCCGCTGCCCACGAGGGAAAGTCCCTTCCTGTCCCACTTGGGAAATAGCACCATGTGAACTGCTGGTCAGCTCCAGCTAAAAGTCTGGCAAATGTGCTATTGGGGGAGACTGGAATAAACTGCATCAGTGAAGGGCAGATGTCCTTTCCTGGCTTATTCCCATGTGGAGTGAATTCCCTCCAAGATGCATCTCCCAGAGCTCCCTGATTAGGCTGTACATGTTCTGGGAGTTTTTCTCCATGAAACAGAAGTGCCAGAGAACCTCTGTGAGGATTTAAATTAAGGGTGGCTCAGGTGTATCTGTGCCCTGGCACACGGAGCCTTGAGGGGCTTCTGTGGGGGCCCTGGGTACCAGAGCACTTGCAGTGCTGGTGTTGGAGCTGTGCTGGGGACAGCCAGGATGTTCCATGTGCTCAGAAGTGTCACAGGAGCTTCCTGACATCCTTCTTTCCTTGAAAAATACCACACCAGCACAAATGCTTGGTTTGCTGAACGGGTTTCTTATGAAAACGATCTTGGTAAGAGTTTCTTTCACAAGCACAGCGCTGCTTCCAGAGGGAGCTCACGAGATTTTGGGATGAGCACTGCCTTTCATTGTTACACAGTGTTTGAGTTGAACCAAGAGTGGTGAATTTTTCTTGCTTCATCTCAAATTGCTGGTATTGCTGGCTAGCATGTCTGAGTGCAGCATCTGATGCTGTTTCATTAGGGAGGAGGGGTTCCTTTCTCCGCTAGGAGCCTGTTCTTTTCCATCTCAGCTGAACGTGGTGATAACGATGGAAGTGAATATTTAGGTGCCTTGTCAGAGCAGAGGGATACAAAGGCCTTTTCCAGAACGGCTCCAGCCCAGGTGTGTCTCACTGCCTGTTTCAGTCTGGGCACTGCCAGAATTCGTGGCTCTCCCTCAGGGATGCCAGATCAGCATCCTGGGGTCTCCATATCCCTGCCGAGTCGAGTCCCCAGCGCGAGGTCTCGCGATCCAGTCCGAGTTGCTGCCCTCGTGCTGCAGGTAGGTTTCTGTGATGCCTCATGCTGGGCCTCAGACACCCACCTGCTGTTTGCAGCAAACACTCAGAACTGGCTCCCACCCAGCCTGAAAGGCTTGGGACAGATTCAGTGGCAGGTTTGTGTGTGTCTAATTAGTTTGCTTACAGTTCCTCACATCTGTTCAGTTCCTTAAACTTCACAGAAGGGACAGAGCTGTAATGCTTTCTCTTCAGCAGCACTTGTTCTATATTCAGTGCGGGAAATAACTTGTTCCCAGCTTGGGCTTGAGCCAGGAATTGTTCCCCTGAGGCAGAGATGTATACAACAACTCCTGGAGTATCTTACACCTACCATGGGAAAGAAGGTTCAAAGGCACACAGTTGTGATAAAACCAGTATTTAAATTCTGCCCACTTCATTTACTTATTTATTAACTCCAGGAGTCTTGCTGAGAGACTGACATGTCATCACTCTCACTGGATGGTGAAACTAGAATGGCTGCTGTCTGGCTCAGGGACTTGAGGAAGCAGTTCCTAAATCCAAGGGCTTGCTCCTGCACAGCCAGTGCCTTTTCCCTGTGCTGGGAGGAGAGGAGGAAATGTTTCAGAAACATGAAAAATCTGCAGATCCCTGCCTGTGCTTGTTCCTGTCTCCTGCAGCCACACTGCTGCTGCCAGTGCCCAGCTATTAGTCTGGACAGCAGCATGTTTTTGTTGTCTACAATAGTAATAAATCAATATCTTTCTTTTTTTTCTCCAAATTTTTTATTTCTGAGTATGTAATGAAACCCTTAAGTGGGAATGTGCTATCAGTGAGTGTATTTGTATGGAGGGTGTGTCTTAGCTCTGTTTTTCATTCACAGAAATGTCTTTTCCCTGTTCGGAAAGCACTCCAGGCTCCTGTGTGAAAATCCAGAAATGAGGAACATTCCAGCTGTGTAGGGCAGGATTGTGCTTTTGCTGGAGCGTAACAACACTGAGCATGAGTTTCTTTCAGAAAGCAAAATAGCAGTGTTGGAGGTAGTGAAGTCATCAGCCTTTCTCTCTCTTACCCTGACTGAGGGTCTGGGGCTGTGAGAAACCCTGGAAATGCCTCCGTGTGTCCAGTCCTGTGAGCAGACGTGCCTGTTGGAGCTGCCCTGGCAGCCACCATCCCCCCTGGCACATGGGCTCGAGGGCTGCAGCCTGGGACTGCAAGTTCTGATCCTGAAAGAAAAGTATTTTAAGGAACACTTGATTACAGTGCAGGGTGCTGTGCTGCTAAAAATGCCCATGGGATTAATGTATGTGAGAGCATGGATGGGAGAGCCCTGCCTGTGGAGGGACCGGGCTGTGCCTCTCCGGGGGGCACAGGGCTGGGCTTTGCAAACCCGAGGTGTGGGAGGGCGTTCGGAGCTGGTGCAGTCGCAGCCCTGGGTTTGGGGGGTTGCTTGGGCTCTCGGGGTGTTCTCTCTTGCTGTTCCAAGAGCTGAGTGTGTGAATTGGGATTGTCACTGATCTCATGGAAAGCCCAGAGCCGTGCCCTTTGTCAGATGTGTTCGGCCAGCGTCCCTTCCTCCCGCATCGTCGAGGGGTGGCGCTGGCAGGACGGTGCTTCTGCTCCCCTGGGAGGGCTGCAGTCCATCCCAGAAAACGAGGAGCTGTGCAGTGTGCCTTGGAATGATCCTCACCTTCCTGCAGGCTTGTGCAGCAGTTGTGAATGGTTGTGTCTCTCCCCCAGGTGAAGGAATCGGATGGTGTGGTTAACGATGAGCTGCCCAACTGCTGGGAGTGTCCAAAGTGCAACCACGCAGGGAAAACTGGAAAAGTGAGTTAAATGGGAATAAGTGGTGCTGGAATGAGATACAAAATCTTAAGCATTCCCTTTGGCTTGTAGGTAGGCTCTAGCCCAGTATCAGCTTTTGGTTTTGTGCTTACTTCAGGTTTTGTTCTTAACTGCCCATGGTGAGGGGTTGGAATGAGGTGATCTTTAGGGTTCCTATCAACCCAAACCATTCCAGGGTTATGTGGTTCATTCCACAGTGATTCTGTGAGCTGAAGGAGACAAGCTCATAGCTTTCTGTTCTTCAGTCGTTTTGTATACTTGTACCAACATTTCACCCAGCACCTGGGGAATATTTAGGTTAGTTCTGTGCACTGCTGCATGTTAATTTTGACAATGAAAATTCCTGAAATTAAAAATTCTCAAGCAATTATGCAAAACCCAGAGTGTCTGTTGGAATTAGTGAAACATTATTTCTTTGCAGACCGAGACAGACACTTGAAAGTGTGTAGTTAGAAAAATAATCTCAGGAAAATCAAAACTTTTAACTCCTTACTAATAGTTTTGTGAATTAAAAAGTGACCAGCCCACAAGCATTGGAGTGCTGGTGGCAGCGTAAAGAGCTGGGAGATGCATAAGGTATAAAGTTGGTTTGTGTTTTGTGTCTCTCTGGCGTACAAGCAAAAGCGCGGACCAGGATTTAAATACGCATCAAATCTCCCGGGCTCCTTGCTGAAGGAGCAGAAAATCAACAGAGACAACAAGGAAGTGCCAGATGCTGCCAAACGGAAAGGGGACTGCGAGGAGACTCCCAGGCGGAAATCGGAGGAACATTCCAAAAAGGCTCCAGTTGACTCAATCCTGAGGAGAAAGTCTGACGAAGTGCATCTGTGGAGGAAACGGAAATTCGAGAAATCCCAGGAACCCACGATGAGGAAGCGGGTAAGGCACAACCCCTGCTCGTGCCTCTGCACAGAGCCTGGCTGGGGCTGGTGGCTCTGCTCTCCTGGTTTAGAGCTCATCCCCTAATCCCAGATTGTTCCCAGAGGAACTGCGATGTTTTACCGTTCCGGTAAAAGCTGCTGGTCTGACAGGACAGTGGCTTGAACAGGGACACTCAGGTTGACGGTCAGAGGCCGAAAACACTGGGCTATGGCTGTTGTTTTATTCAAGATACTGAAAAACCCACTTTAACTGAAAAGTCTTTACAAAGTGCTCAGAGTAGGAACAAGGTGGAAATCAATTTTTCATGGAAGCCTTTCCATGTCTCTCCACGTGGTGGCGCCTGGCAGCTGTTTTGGGGCTGTGCCACCCTGGGAAGCCTCTGGAAAGGACACCTTGGGGTGCCTGCGGAGAGCAGGAGCTGCTCCCAGCAGTTGTGTAGACAACTTGGCCCTGAACATGACAATCAGGGCTCTCAGGCTAGGCAGGGACACTCTGAATTTTCATGTAGATTCCAAATTGTGGTACTTGGGATCTTCGGGAATGCTGGCTTGCAGAGACAGAAATGAGGGCTCCAATTTGCTGTCTCTCATGACTGAAGTGGCTGATGGCTGTAAAAGCAGAATCAGCAGCTGGACTGGTGTGGCCTGTGAAGCTCCCAGGGGTGGGAGTCAGTCAGTCCTGCAAGGCTGGACAGTGGGAATGCTGCAGGATGGCAAATGTAGGGATTTGGGCTGCTTTGGTGGAGAGAGAGCAAAATTCACAGTAGCAGTTCATGCATACCTGCTTGCTGGCCACGCTTTCCTTTTCCCATCCCTTCAGACTCCCCCAGTGAGGAAGGCACTGTGGGTCACCACATTAGCACACAGCATAACAAATGTGTTTGGGCTTTTTACTATATCCCAACAGCTAAAACTTGGAGAAGAAAACAAGCATTATCCCATGTCCATCTTGAAATTACAGAATATCTCTCTCTTATGGAAACCTTTAACTCCAGGAGAGTTCAGCTGCACTGTCTGGGTTTATATTTCCTCTTCTGGTGTCCTGTATTAAAATACAGCAGCCAGCTGTGTTTTGATGACCCAAGGAATAAAAACCTGTTCCTGTACTGATGTTTGGCCCTCCCTGTGTGGTTGAGCATTGCCCCTGCCACACAGCCCCTCAGCAGGCTGTGCCACGGCATGTCCTGGAGTCCCTGCTCCCCCCAGGGAGCCAGGGATGTCCTGGCACACTGCTGCCCTCTCAGAGCCTGGCATGAGGACAGAATTCCAGTGCCTGTAAGTGCAGCACTCAACAGTGAGTGCCCTGTGTGAGGGGTGCTGGGAGCTGCACTGGGCTGGTGGAGTGATGTTTTTATTCTAACCTGTCATTAACTTACCGTGACTTCTCCCTTTATAATATGTTAATTTAAAGGCAGGGTGATCAGCTTTCTCCATCGTGTGCCACGGGCTGAAACTTGGGAACACAGCCACTGCCTCGATCCAATTAGTTTATTGGGAAAGAAAGCACAGGCCCTCTGACACAACAAGTGTGCTCACAGCAGTTCCCTCTCCTTGCCAGTCCAGATCTCCTTATTAGAACTATTTCATATTAACAGCTGGTGACTTCTTTTCTGCTTGTGGTGATCAGATTAGGCTTGAAACCTTCCTGGGCCTCACTTCGTGTCTCTCACACAGCCTGGTGCATGGGAGGGGGCTGGGTGAGTGGGAGGGAGTGCAGAGCTCTTGTTGGAAGCAGGGACTGGGGCAGGAGGAAGGTGCTGGCTCAGCCCTCTGAGGGAGGGCTCAGTAGTCCTGGGGTGTCACATTCCCTGTTCTGCAGGCATTGGAGGGGATGGCCAGGGTTTGGTTGGGTGTAAAGGAGCATCTAAAGCGTCTGAAGGAGGCTGAGGGTGTCCAGCAGCTGGAATGGCAGCTGTGATTCCAGAGGTTTTGGGAATGACCCTTCTGGCCGTGGCGTGAGGGCGCTTGGGCAGTGTTTGATGTGGGTGCCCAGTGGACGTGGCCTGAGCCTGGGTTCTTGTGGCCCGCTGGGGACAAAGCTGTCCATGGTGTGCTGCTGATCTTCTGTGTGTAAATGATCCACTCAGAGATGGGCAAGGCCCTGGAATGTGCAGGGATCTGCACGGTGAATCACTACATTTATCTCTCCTGGAGTCCAGTGAGCCAATAGCTGGACTCCTCATCCCTGCTGGCTCTTGAACTCGATACCTTTGGCCGGTGGCTGCGCCCGGGTGCTGGGGTGGTGCTGGGATGGGTGGGGCCCGGCCCTGGGCAGGGCTCCTGCGCGGAGCATCCGCATGGGAAGCGCTGCTGAGCACGGCCCCGCTCCCACAGCCAGCCCTTGCCTCTTCCTTCCAGCGGCGATCGTGGAAGGCCCCGGATGACCGAACTGCCATGATCAAACCCCTGCGGCGCCTCAAGCAGGAGCCCGAGGATGAGCTGCCAGAAGCACCCCCCAGGTCCAAGGATAGTGACCAGTCTCGGTCCAGCTCGCCCACAGCAGGGCCCAGCACGGAGGGTGCCGAGCCCAGGGACAAGAAGAAGTTCAAGATGAGGAGGAAAAGGCGGCTTCCCAATAAGGAACTGAGCAAGGAGCTCAGCAAAGAGCTTAACCAGGAGATCCAAAAAACCGAGAACAGCCTTGCCAATGAGAACCACCAACCCATCAAATCTGAACCAGAGAGCGAGAACGAGGAACCCAAGCGCGCGTTGAACAACAGCGAGAGACTCCACAGGTTCAGCAAAGGGTTGAACGGGACTCCCCGGGAGCTGAGGCACCACCAGCTCATGCCCAGCCTGCGCAGCACCCCCCGGGGAATAGCCCGGCCCCCGCCCTCGCTGTCGCCCCCCAAGTGCATCCAGATGGAGCGGCACGTTATCCGGCCACCTCCCATCAGCCCCCCTCCGGACTCGCTCCCCCTGGATGATGGGGCAGCCCACGTGATGCAGAGGGAAGTCTGGATGGCTGTCTTTAGCTACCTCAGTCATAGAGACTTGTGCATCTGTATGAGAGTTTGCAAGACCTGGAACAGATGGTAAGGAGGGCGGGACGCGAGGTGTGGCGGGATGATGGAGGCACCGGTGTCTCCTGGGAGAGGGGTGTGGGCTGTCCCCAGAGCTCTGGTGAGCCCGGGCACAAAGGATGACCAGCAGAAGTGGCAGGTCTCATGTTGCTTTCTCAGAAACAGCAGTTCCCAGCATTTCTGAGGGAGCCGTGTGTGTCAGCCTCAGCGTCAGCCTGCCGGGCTCCGGAGCAGCCTGTGCTGGAGTCAGGCACCCCGGTGTTCCTGCTGCTGGAACAGCCAGGCTGGCTCAGTCTTGGTGTCATTCTGCCCCAGCACTTCCCGACTGCCAGCACTTGCGCAGTTCAGCTATTAAATACCTACTGAGATAGTGAGAATCCCAGCGTGCTCCTCACAAGGGCTGTGCTGATTGTCTCCCTGCGGAGGGTACGTGGAGAGGCAGCCTGTTCCCTGTGCCAGCAGAGCACGTTCTGCAGGAATCCTTTGTTGATGGTGTTTGCTCACAGCGTGTCCCTTGTGCTTGGGTACCCTGTGGCCCTGACACAGCTGTGGCTGCACAGCAGCAGCAGAAGCTTTAGTGCAGATTTACAGGTTTCAGTGACCCCTCAGTGAACCCTTGTGGCTCTGGTGACTCCTGTCCCGGGTTCCTGCCGGGCACAAGGACAGACAGACTGGCACAGAGGCTCCTTTCCAGCACAGCCTGCTGCTAACAAAACATGCTCAAAGTGGAGAGGCTGATAATTCAGTGTGAGGTGATGTGTGTGGAGTGTCTCCTCCGTGGGCTGCTTGGTGCCACTGAAACCTGCTAAATGCATTTTCTTTTCTACTTAAATACAGTATTTGCTAATAAAAAATAAGAAAATGCAGACTTCTGCACTCATCAGGACTTGGTGGTGTTGCCCTTAGAGAACTGTTGAGAACAAAAGACACATAATCCACATGGATAGGGATAACACAAACACGCAACAGGAGAGGCCTCCCTGTTTTCCCAAATCCTGGTTTTAAGTAAGGAAAACAGAGGAAATGGGGATATTATTTAAATCAGAATTTATAGTCAAAATTGAAGGAAGGAGTGGTGACTTTTCTTCAGGCTATAAAATGGATTTTAGTAAGTGCTGGGATGACTTAAAATGGGATCCAAAGTTGTTGACACTTGTAATTCTGTGGAAATAATTCCACGCTTTATTGCAGGATATATTTGATGGAGAAACTTGAAACTTACGTAACATTGTGTGGGGTTGTGTTTATCTTTGCAATACTTGGCCTTATTTTAGCAATTTTCAGTTAAATGCTGTAGTTTTTCCTGCTGTTTAATGACACCTTTTGAAGTCTTACCAAAATCCAAACAAGTGCCAAATTAAGTGCTGTTGACTTTTTTCTTTTTTGGGTAGGTGCTGTGACAAAAGATTATGGACCAAAATAGATTTAAACCATTGTAAATCCATCACTCCACTTATGCTTAGTGGCATTATTAGGAGACAGCCTGTAACCCTTGATCTTAGCTGGACAAATATATCTAAAAAGCAGCTGAGTTGGCTTATCAACAGACTGCCAGGTAAGTGATGTGCTTTCATCACCAAATCACAAAACAGTTTGTATAACAAACCAGTCTGTACCTAAACTGCAACCTCTGGGGAAAGTCTCCAGGGACTGGGGTGGCCTAGAAAAGGAGTAGACTCTACTGGGAAGGCTGGAGGTGTGTAAAAATGAGGCATCAGCGGGTTAAAATGAGCCAAAGTTATTTTTTCCGACTACTTGGCATGTTCAGTTAAAATAATTTGAGGCAGGTCTTGCCCAGCAAGTAACGAATGCTGCTGTGGAAAGGGCTGGGGGCACTGGGGGAGGGAGTGAAGTTCCAAGTGGTGGGACAGATGGAGAGCTGGGCAGGAGGAGGGGACTGTGGTCAGGGCAGCCTGGGGTGCCAGTGGAGGTCACTGGGACGTGGCTGGGAAGGTCACAGCGCTCCAACCCGTTCTGTATCCGCAGGTCTGCGGGACCTGCTGTTATCAGGGTGCTCATGGATAGCAGTGTCGGCACTTTGTAGCTCCAGTTGTCCCTTGCTGCGAACTCTGGACGTGCAGTGGGCAGAAGGACTGAAAGACGCACAAATGAGAGACCTCCTGTCCCCGCCCACGGACAACCGGCCAGGTAACGGCGGGAGGAGCCCGGGAGCCCCCTCCCACCCCCGGAGCCTCTTCTGTGCTTAGTCCCCCTCGGAGCAAACGGGCAGGAGCCCCCACAGCCGAACCGGGCGGGGCTGGGGCCGTGCTGCCCCTCGGGGAGTTCGAGGTAGTGACTTGCAGCACTCCTGGCTGGAGCCCCGGGGTGACGGGGATGTTCTGTGGCTGCTGAACCATCATCTGAGCCACTGTGCTGGTTTTCTGTCTGACTTTCTTCTCTTCAGGCTGCAACGGGTGTACTTTAGAGAGTATGGAAACACTTTCTTCCAGTTCAGGGAAGGAGCAGTTCTGTGGGTCATGCCACATTCGCCCGGATTTCAGCTCAGGTGAAATTTTGAGCAAATCAGATCTGCTTTCTGGCATGCACTGCACAGCCTACTGCTTATTCCCGACTTGTAATTCCGCTGGGCCCCTGCAGTTACTTTCATCCCTTTTGTTTTGAAATCAGGAGGTGGCTTTGTCCACATGCCTGTTCCAAAAATAGACAAGTGTTCCTGCTGATGTTCCCTCCAAAGCTCCAGACAGGCGAAAGCGTCTGAAGTTGACCCAGGGCAGCAGTGTTGTGTGTCACGGTGCATTTCATAGAGGCCTGCAGATGTTGGCAGCACGGGGCGGGGCTCGTGGGCGTGACCTGCTGCCTCTGCTTTGCAGGTCAGATCGACAACCGGAGCAAGCTACGGAACATCGTGGAGCTGCGCCTGGCCGGGCTGGATATCACGGATGCTTCGCTGCGGCTGATCATCAGGCACATGCCCCTGCTCTCCAAACTCAATCTCAGTTACTGTAACCACGTGACAGATCAGTCTATTAACCTGCTGACCGCCGTCGGAACCACCACGCGGGATTCGTTAACGGAAATTAATTTATCGGGTACGGCGTGTGGGGGAGGGAACGGCCGGGATCAGAGCCGTGAGGGGGGTTCGACCCAGCCCCCGCCCCGCTCCTGGTGCGACTCCCCGGCAGCAGCTGCTGCCAGGATGAGCTGCTGGTGGAAACGGCCCCGCAGCTGCCAGGAGGTGTCGTATCCACGCTCATCCTCCCCGGGGGCTTTTCCAGCGCTGCTGCTCTGCACATCTGGGCTGCCTGGCTTGATCCCATGGGTTACACAACAGCTGGGGGATGGGGACGGGCGATGGAGCTGGCGGGGATTCCTCTGCTGGGGATGGGGATGGAGCTGTGGGGATTCCTCGCGCTGGAGGAAAAAATCGGTGTTAACTGCTCCCCTCTGCTCTCCCCAGACTGCAATAAGGTCACTGACCAGTGCCTGTCTTACTTCAAACGTTGTGGGAACATCTGCCAGATCGACCTGAGGTACTGCAAGCAAGTGACGAAGGAGGGCTGCGAGCAGTTCATAGCGGAGATGTCCGTAAGTGTCCAGTTCGGGCAGGTGGAAGAAAAACTTCTGCAAAAACTGAGTTAGTTAAAGGACTCGTGTAAATACTGGGGCGAGGGGGGGAAGGGACTAAGAACACGTAGGGATTTTATTTTCAATTGGGAACTTGGAATATCAGAAAATGCCGCGATTGGATTTTACAACTCTTGTTGAGGAGAGAACAACGTGAAACTACCCATGTTAAGAATTTCAACTTGTGCCACTAATTCAGTCCACCTGGGATGTCCTGCACTGGCTCTTATGCAAATTCATAAGGCGACTGTTACCGATGATAATTGTTCACACCCTGGAAGAGGACTGAGCTCCAAGAAATACTGTTATTTAAAGTACCACAGCATGTGCTTGGTAGTGTAAATTTGATTTCTGCTTTTCATTTCTTAAAACAAGAAAAAAAAAAAAGTTGGTGTCATTTAAGTGGACCACGCACTGCATTTCTGCCTTCTTAACACGTTTTGTTTTGTTACATCTTACATTATGCAGAACTATTTTTGTACAAAAATTGTTTAAAAATTATTTATGCAATGTTTGAATGCATTACCAGTGTTTCGGTTTTGATTGCCAATTTTTATCTTTACTTATGGTAGGCGAGAACTTAACCTATACTTCGTAGGCAGTATCTATCTACAAACGTGCCCAGGTCAGGAAAAGTAGGTTCATACTTTCAACTTAAAGCATGTTTTAATGGAAGTTTATATCCTGCTTTGTATACTTCAGAAGTGACATAAGCATGTTGTGGAAATAAGGTGTAAATTATAGTTGAAGTAAAACACTTTTATCTGTATAGAAATCACCTTTTTCTCAAAATTTTAAAAAAATTCCAATTTCAGCTTTTGCACATAGGAGGGTTTCACTCTGTAGCATGAGCTCTTGTACTCAATATGAAATTAATTTATACAGTGAGTCCAGCAGTAGAATAAATGGTCAAACGTAGTCTCTCTTTCTTTGAAGTGTGAGTTGAGTTCTCATTTAAGGTTTATAACATGGTTATTTCCTGATTGTAAAATTCTGCATTCATAAGTGCCATTGTTGTACGGTGTTGTTTTCGTAGACCTTCCTGATGCAGTTTTACCTTTGTTGAATTTGTATAAACAATTGTACAAAAACATGCGCTGGCTCTGCGCGTTTCTGTCGGGGCAGGGGGGAGTGGCTGCAGGGAGCTCTGGCCCAGGGCTCTGAGCATTTTCCAGGCCATTGTTACATCCTCATCTCCATTCCTCCGGCAGGGATCTGCCCAGGTCAGGCTCCAGGAGCACTGACAGCTTGAGAACATTTAAACTGGAGCTGAGTAACCCCCAGCACTGCCAGGGCTGAGTAAGAAAAGAGACAGAGGCTGAGAGAGCCCATCACCCATCTTTATTAAGCTCGAGTGGCTAATGAGCAGCATGGAAATAACACCGAGGGCATGTCTGTCTTCATTAGCCTCCCCTCTGGGCAGACTCCAGGAATTAAGTACCATTAAAAAGTTACTTCTAAAAAATAAAGCCATTGAGAGGTTTGCTCCCTTCTGAAAAATATCCAGTAGAGCTTGGAGCTGTGTTTTGTGTGAGGAGGAGCTGCTTTCTCTCTTCCAAGCCAGCTTAATGGTTCTCAAAAGAGCAGGTGCCAGTGCAGCACAGGTCCAGTTCTCAGGTCCTACGCCCTCAGCCAAGCAGAGCCTTGGCTCTGGAACTTTGCTGCCCCAGGGGAAATCAAAGGAGAAACTGTAACTTTTTTAAGCAACTCTGCTTAAAGAATAACTGGACACGCAGGATCCTTCTCACCTTTTTTACAGCGAACTTCACCGATCCCAGGCAGGGCCTTGCTTGGTCACAGGCATCCTGTTCTCACCCCCAGCACGAGCTCCTCTTGCTGCTCCTTTCCCCGGGTCGCTGCTCACAGACATCCCACAGGGACCCTTACACTTCCTGCTCCACGAGGCCAAAGCTCAGCCTGACCCTG
The DNA here is from genome assembly GCA_013390105.1 of Tichodroma muraria. Lineage (NCBI taxonomy): Eukaryota > Metazoa > Chordata > Aves > Passeriformes > Sittidae > Tichodroma > Tichodroma muraria. The sequence continues at coordinate 22,676 of WAAG01044114.1, forward strand.
GGCCAAGGGCTGGCAGCAATACAGGGCCCTCAGCAGCCCCTGGGAAGCTGTTTTGGGTGACTTGGCTTGGGTGAAAGTCTGTGAACAGATTTTTAAACAAAAACCGTCCCTGCTCCTGCCTCCCCCTCCCCAGTTAAGGTTAGTAATGCCGTACATTCCACGTTAGCAGCAAGGAGGTGGGGCCCTGATCAGGATTCACAGTAACATCAGGCTGTCGGCACACGGAGTACAATCATCACAGATTAATACTTACAACAGGCATGAGCGGATTAAGGACCACGCCAACGTGGTTTACTATAGTACCCCTTCTTAAAAAAATAGTTTATTCCTAAACTAAAAACCACTTAATAACTGGTTTGTGGAGCCCACCAGGCAGAGCCCAGCGCAGCCCCTGAGCCCTGCAAAGTAATGGAGTGTTTTGTACACCGACAGAACAGCCAAGACAGCACACGTGTCATGACAGACATTCAGAGGGAGCAATCAGCATGAAGCAAGATTGCTTAAGGGCTTCTGTGCGGGAGCAGTTCATGGCAGTGCTTCCTAAGCTGTGTCCGACACCAGCACCAGCCAGGCTGTCGGAACAGATACATTCTATCCTTAGGGAAAAGCTGAATAATCAACTGATATATTCATTGCTTCTAATGCACTAGAGAACACGACAGGCTAATAGGCTCAAGCAGAGGTGTTTGCTGACCACTTGCCGAGTGCTGAATGCGTAAGGACAGGTGAGATTCTTCAGAAGAGAGCAAGAACTGCTGTAAACAGTTTGACTCCAACAATCTGTGGGGCTGTAAGGTCAGTGGGGCAGCACCTGGGCCTGCCCAGCCCTGCGCTGCAGGAGCTGCTTGAAAAACCTTTCACCAACTTCTACATCTTGACGTTGAAAAGGCCGAGTTTAAACCAAAACGGCAACGCTGCCGTGTGCCCCAGGGCCCAGCACTCCTGCCCCCAGGAATCCTGCCCGGGGCACTCGGGGCAGGGCTGGGTTAGGATTTGAAGACGTGCACGGCGCGCACGACGTACTGGCGGCAGATGGGGCACTCGCTCATCCTCTTGCCGCACTTGGTGCAGGTGACCATGTGGCCGCACTCCAGCAGCACGCAGTCGATCACGGCGTCCATGCAGATCCGGCACAGGCTGTCGTCGTCCTCGTTCAGCTGCATCCTCTCCCCCTCTGGAAACCAACAGAGAGGGAGGTCACGGCTCCGGCCCTGCAGAACCAGGGCAGTTCCAGCCCAGCCGTGCTCGGGCCCCTCACATGAGCTTTTTTAACCCTCAGCTACGAATTAATGTATGTTCCTCCAAAACCGAGCAAAGAAATAAGAACTAGAAAGCCCCTCAAGTGAACATCCAATATTTGGCTTCATTCTTTAAACTCAAACTATTTTCAATTCAGAAAGCAATGGCTGCGAAATAACGTGCTGGATTAAAATTCAGAGCATGTTGGTTTTCCATCTCAGAGCTCACTGTTTGGCAGAACGCTTTCCTCAGAAGATTAAACACCAAAACAATAAAGCAGACGAAGAAGTGAAGCCTTAAGTAGGTCATAAAGGTGGCAGAAGTGAACAAAACCTGTCAAGTTTCATTGCAAATAGTCACCATCCCCATCAACAACTGAACATTCCATCAGATCGCAGTGAAAAAAATAAACCTTACGTTTAAAAGGTTTTTTTCCCAAGTTTTTTGTGAGCAGGAATTGGTCTGAGGACAAATTACACAAGTGAAAGACTCCAACTGCTGCGTGGAGCAGAGGGAAGAACAGCAGCCACGGAGCTGCAGCCACAGAACCACAAGATTTACCATGAAAATGTGAACTGAGACCAAAGCACTTGGACTTTTGTCGCTGTACATTTTAATTCTGCAGTAACAGACCTGAAGTGCCCTGATCTGCATGGCTACAGAGCAGCTCTGGCTAATGCCCTGTGAAACCCAGCAAAGCACATGGAGGTGCCAAGTTTCAGTTCTCTGAGGAACCTGTTCTCGGTTGTGCAATTTTACCTTCACCGTGAAAGCTGAGCTCCAAGCTTTGGAAGAAAGTCTCAAAAAAACAGCACAATCTTGGAAAGCTTTGTTTGATCCCTACAGCAATGTTCAGCTACTCTAGGGGCACCCTGCATTGTTAAAACACATTTTCCAGGTGCTCCAGCAGAGCAGACCGAGTTCAGATATCGAGTTCTTGCACTGACAGAACCAAACCAGAAACTGGAAACCAGAAACTCAGCAGTAAGAAAGCAGAAATAAAGTATAAACCTACGTGTCCTGTGGTTCTCCTCATTCTCTCTGTATAGTCTGCTCACTTTTTCCACAAGTTCCCATTTTTCACAGCATCCTGAGTAGTTGACAAAATTGCAGGCGAGGATTTCCTTCAGCTGCCGAACACTCAACCCTTCGATGTCTTCCAGACTGGAAATATCGGACAGGGAGGCCCTCGCTCTCTTCCTGGCCAGCCCCGGGGTCTGAAACACATCAGTTGTGTGGTCTGAACTGCCCTGGTTAGTTCAGAGCACCAGAGCTGGAGCACGTGAAGCTGCAGCAGCTTGGCTAAAGTTTAATCCTTTCTGAAGTGTGTGCAGACATTCATTGCTAGACACAGCAAACTCTGGAAGAACCAGAGCATGAGGCCAAATGTTGGCAGAGATCTGAAACACTTTATGGTGTCACATGCCAAAAATATTTCTTTGGATAGTTCGTATCTCACCTGCTCTTCTGCACTTTCTTCTTCTTCATTATTTACAGATGTTTCCATTTGTCCCTGTGTACAAAATTAAACTCATCAGGATAAAAACCCATGTTATTACCTTATAAAATACTTTCCCTCCTACCAAGGTCATCACAGGTGACAAAGAAATGACATTCTGAAGTTCCAATTGCTACTAATCATTCCAGGTTTAAGTCACTTCTGACATGAACTAGGAATCTTTGCTAATTATCTCCAGCTTTCAGGTGCAGGGTACAGAAGGCATTTTTCCTGCCCCTCCAAACTATCAATTGGTGGTTTATTTTGACACATAGCTATTAAAAAAAAATACAAAGCAATGCTACTGCATAAAACATGTTAATCACTGTACCCGTGAAGGTGTTCCACTTCCCGTGCTTCCCCTTCTGTTGGCAAGTTCTCCTGGGTTTGACATGGACACAGAGGTGGAAAAGGGATGGGTAAAAAAGCCCGAAGTCTGTGACCGTGACGAGCGCAAGCTGCCAGCGTCCATGTCCTCCTCTGACCCCAGGCCATGGTGGCACAGCACCAGGTCCACCAGGTCTTCCTTCTCCCTGCAGGTGTCCGTGGGGATGTTTCTGAGGATCAGGTACTGACGCAGATCCTTCACTTTCAATCTCATTAGCTGAGGGCGCTGGAAGGCCGTTTCTTGCAGCAAGTGACAAGTGGAACATCTTCTGAGATTCTCTTGTAAGACTGAACAAACTGAGCAAAAATCCTTTTTGCAGTCACAACACACGTGCTGAGGGGAACGGAGGGAACCATTCAGCTGTGGGTCACAGAAACAAATCCAGGCCCTGCTCTCTCCTTCTCCAGGCTACAGAATTTACTATTAGCTCTGCCACTGTCAGTTGGGACAGATAATTTTTAAGATTTAAATACAGAAAACTGCCCTGTCAATTTTGCAAGTGTTCCAAGGGAGTCTCTTGCTCTTTTGGCACTACTGAAGCTGATTTGGGGTTTCAGTGAAAAATATTATGAATAAACAAATTAATAAAGTACTCAAGTTGTAGTTTAGACAATAAATTAAACTAAAACAAATTTTATGGTCTGTTAAAATACTTATGAATAGACTGTCATGTATATTTCACATGTGTAAAACAACAGTATAACCCCAAACTTTAGAGAACCTACTGCTTCCTCAACTGATTCCAAGAACTCAAAGTAGGCCTCACATGTGATGAATCACATGGGAGGGAAATACTCCCAAAAGCCCAGATGTCACTGCTCAAGAGAGCTTTGTTCAAAGGACTCACAATACACAAAAGCTGGAATAGACAAGACTGCCAGCATTCCAGCTGCTGTGAACAAACCCAAACTCCTCAAGGTTTTCAGGATTATAGAAAATTAATACTGGCTACAGAAACGTCCCTACACAACGCTTCATTCAACAAAGCCTTGCCATGGGAGCAGGACACATAAGGGGAAAACAACACACAAACTGAAGGAAGAGGCTTCATGATTATCTGAAAGAGCTGCAGAGGATTAGGTCACTGAGGGGACAAAATAACAATGCTGGACAGTTGTGATACACAGAAATAATAAAATATTAACAATCTCAGTTTTATTTATCTGCATTAACGCACCAACCTGCCTCCCAAAGAAGGAAGAGGCTGTTGGAGCACAGCAGCATTGAGCAGAACTAAAGCTGGTCAGGAAACAATCAGAACTGCACGAGAACTTCCAGAAAGAAGCTCTCGTATTGTGAGTTTTTAACTTTTCCATCACCCAGTTTGCTCACTCCAGTACTCAACCACTGTTTGGTGCCTCTTCAAAACCAGATTTGCTTTACTGTTTCAGATTCTGAAGCTAACACATGTATCTTACAAATCAGAGTCCATTAATTTTCAGGCCAGCCCAGACCCAACGTGTCACTGACTAACGAACATCAGACTAATGAACATCAGACTTACTAACTTCTAATCCTGGTTGACAGTAATTTCCTGTGACCTCAGAATAAGGCACTTCCTCCCTCCCTGCCTCTATCTGCCTCAGGTTTCTGAGAAATACACCCTCATCTCCCAGTATGCCACAGATGAGTTCAGAGGGTACAAATACAGCGCAATAGGAAACATACTCACTTTTTTCCTGAAAACTGAGAAGGAAAGTCCACAGGCTTTGCAGACGATATTGGTGCCGGCTGCAGCAGGAGCTGGATATGCTGAGAATCCTGTGCTTGGTGTAAACCTGAATGGGCCAGCACCTCCCCCAAAGCCAGCCTGCTGGCCACGCACTGCTCCCGTACCCATGACTTCATTCAGCAACCCGCAGCAGGAAGCCCACATGGAAGTAGCTCCCGCCTGAAAACATCACAGAGCAAACACAGAAAATCAGTATCTGAAAGCCCACATCAGATGTGACTTGCTGCTGAGGAGCCACTTCACTCCATCTGTCATCATCCCAGCAGCATGTGGTGCCAGCTCCCGGAGCGCTAACGGCTGTGACAGCCCAGCTCCACTCCCAGCTGAAATCCCAAGTGGGAAAGACTGCCCTCCGAGAGGCCAGCGCAGGCACAGGAGCTCACACTCACAACTCCTCTTCTAGAGAATTCCCCACAAAAAGAGTCAGGAACCTGAGGAGCGATGCAAGAGCGGAGCAAGGCGGGAGTGCCTGACAGCCGGCTGCAGGTGAGGGGCACACCCCGAACGGCGGCAGGCAGAAACAGCAACTTCTCGTGATTACTGCAGAACTGTCCCTGCAGATCTGCTCCAGAACTCATCCAGCTCTTGCATGACTCACAACAAAACTCTCTCTAAAATAACATTCCTGCTTTTCAAACTTAAAACCCAACCTTCATTAGAAGATACTTACAGTCTGGTTTCACCAAGAGGGAAACATTTTTCAAGATCTCCCTGAACCTTCTTGTTTTGTTGCCTTTTGTTGCCAAAATGTCTAACAAAAGTTAAAATAAATCTAAATAAACTTATTTTCTATTGATTGTATTCCAGTTTTGAGTCACATAATCTTAAAACACTGGAAATTCTGAACACATAAACAAAACTACTTTTTATCCCTGGAAGTCTTTAGCACTGGATTCTCTATCAAAAGCTCATATTCTACTTAAAGGTGGAATTTGGACTCCAAGTTGGGCAGGTCACAAGTTTAATCACTGTCAGGTGGCTCCCTGAGAGCTGTTAGAAAAAACAGGAGGGGCAAACAGAAGCATATCAGGTTCTCCCTGACAGGAAGCTGAGGGGTACAACTTCCTTTAAACACAACTATTTTTTCATACTTTTTTCTTTAACAGCTGTTTTTTCATTCCAGGACAGCATCCTTTCTTTTTTTTTTTCCCCCCAAAGCACCAAGACAGAAAAAATTGCTTTTGAGGCTTTTAATTCTTGCTGTAAAACCCCAACGAACCAGAACACACACTTCAGCTCTGTAACGTGGTGCTTTAATTCCAGCAGTAACTACACTAATTTCTAGATGAAGTTGCACATTTGCCCTGAACTGAACACAATCCCCTTACATTTGTGGGAACTTAATGCCAGAATAACTGGGGATGGGCCAGAACGTCTCCTTTCAAACCACAGAGCACAAAAGGTAAGAACAAGAGCTTCAGTTACAACATCAAATATACATTCTAATTAAATCCTCTCATCTGTTAAATCCACTCATCTTTATGGGTATTTCAACAGCAGAATTCATCCTGGTGAAACAAGAATCCTCAGTGCCCTGGGGTGCCCAGGCACATGAGATCTTCCTCAGCTTCCTCCAGGGGATGAACTCCAGCAGCCCTTCCCTGACCTCCAGGGAGCTCACACAGCTCACTCCAGCCTGGCGCTCACATCCCAGCCTCAAACTAAAGCTTGTTCTATACTTCTCCATTATAAGCACTGTGGAAATGCATTAATATTAATTTTCCCTGGACAAAACATCATTATCCTGGTTTGTTAGGTAAGAGGAATTAACTTCCCAGAAATACATCCTAAAAACCAATGACAGTCCAGCAGAGCTCTGAGTTCTAAATCTTGGAATTTCTGAAAAATACTTCCTCTCATCTGAAGAGAAAGCTGTAACACAACCATTCCTCTCATTCATTACCCGTTCTTCAAAACTGAGGAACTAACTACGTATCTAAAATATTTCAAAGCAGCCACATATAAATAACAGAAAAATAAAATAATGAACCAAAAGGATCTGTCAAAATTCAACATCCTTTTTACACAATTATGGCCTGTCCAGGGGACCACAGCAGCAGCAGGACACACAATGACTAAAAGGACATGAGACATTTGATACCACAACCCTGGCCTGAGAGTTTAACACCTGCTTCTTAGACTTATTTTATTCCAGAGCCTGTAACAACTGTTCAGACATCACTGTCAACACCAAACATAAATATTTTTAGGAACTTTTTGTCACCCATTTTGGACACACAGAAGTTATTGGTATCAAACAGAAAATCTCTGTCTTGCTGCCAACCACTCACTTAAGGTGAAAGGTAGGGCTACGTGGGCATTAATTTTCTCCTTAACCTACGTCACCTGTGGATTCCTTCTATGCCCTCAGGTCATTAACTGATAATTGAATTACGGTGTCTAGACTCTCCATATTGCTCTGTAAAAGAAATGGCTCCGTGCTGAAAAGCACCAACACAACACACAAATTAAACACGCTAAACCAAAAAATCCCCCCCCTTGAGAATTAATCAAAACATTCCCAATTTCTGCACCAAAACCATCAGTTTCCACTTCCATAGACAAGTATCTTCCCTTTCCATACCTTATGTGCATCTCATAGGAAAAAAATCCTGCGTTCCAACTTGTCTCCTGTTGTTAGCTTTAAGGGTGGTTAGTTACCTGACGAGGATTTCCCCTGCTGCTCCTGACACACCTGTGCAAGCTGGGTGTGCTACCAAAGCCGCAGAACGACAGGAGAGCGGCGGGAGGGATTTATTTTCAATCATTTTAACTGAAACTTCCTCTTATCACCCACCCTCGGACCAAGCAGAGCTTTTCCGGGACGGTACAACAAGCCCGGGCGCGGCGCGACGCGGCGCCTCAGGGGAGCGCCCGGGGCTCCGGCCCCCCGGAGCCTCCGCTGTGCCCCTCACAGGCCCGGCCCGGGCCCTGCCCGGCTGCTGACTCAGCGCGGGCCCCCCCGGCTCGGCGCTGCC
>WAAG01044114.1:35454-50262 GCA_013390105.1 Tichodroma muraria
GGCTTGTCGCGACATGTCGCTGTCCTCCGCAGGGTCCGGATATGGCGCTGTCGCGGCTGCGCAAGGCCATCGAGGAGTGCTGCCCGCACCTGGCCGGCTCCGTCCACATCAGGTGCGGGGTCCGTGCGGGCGGGGCGGGGCAAGAGCCACCGAGGCCGCCGTGCGAATTCTCTGCGCTGTTTGTGTCCGCCCTGGGCGCTGGAAAGTGCTCTGAAACGTGTAAATGTCAGGTTTTAAAAGCATACATTTGGGCCAAAATCTCTACCTCGGCAGATTTCTTACTTGTCATAACTAAGTTCTGAAAGGCAGCAACATCGAAGTCATCAGATTTAAAGATTCTATGCGACAGATCTGTTGTCTGCTGTCATAGTGATATATCTGTCATATCAGATAACTCACTAAACAGCAACAGTTCCAAAAATGTAATCAGTCACGAACTTTAAATTTCAAAAATGAAACTAAAAAAAGGGCTCCTTATTTGTTTTAAGAATAACCATCTTATCTAATTATTCTCTTTTAATAAAAAGACCTGTTTAAAAAGAAAAAAAGCCCAAACCTAATTATTATTTGGCTTACCAATATTTAATATGATCTTATTTATCTCAGTATGAAAACCTCCTGGGTCCAAGAAATTAGTTATCACTTGTTTGTGTTTACTCATTTATGCAGGGGAATATTTTATTTGATGTCTATATTAATGCCCTGGAAAATGTCTTTTTTTTCCCCCCCTGTTGTCTATATTAATACCCTAAAAAATGTTGTTTTCTTCCCCTGTTGAGGTTAAAACTTATGGCAGAAGGAGAACTGAAAGACATGGAACAATTTTTTGATGACCTTTCAGATTCATTCTCAGGGACAGAGCCAGAAGTTCATAAAACAAGTGTAGTAGGTAAATAATTGTTATGCATAAACTATTTTTGATGTGGTATCTATCACTGATGTGATTCCCTCAGGACACAGCTCTGTTTTTCTGGGGAGGTGTAAAATTGCAGAATGCCATTTTTCTCTTGCTCAGACGTTGCATATTAACAATAGTTTTGCATATTGTGAGACTGTTACTGATTTTAACAATTTATCTGGGAGATTTGCTGCTAAATTAAGACCAGATTTACACCCTGCAACACTGAGTTGTATCATTGAGATGAAACTCAGTAATTTCTATTTAATTTCTCATTGATTTCTGTTTAATGAGGAACTAAATGATGTTGTTTAAGCTGCTGGCCATGATTTTTGCTCCTGTCTGCAGCAGCACCTGGCAGCCCGTGCTCACAGCAGGTGTTTCCTTCTCCAGGTCTGTTCCTGCGCCACATGATCCTGGCTTACAACAAACTTTCCTTCAGCCAGGTCTATAAACTTTACACAGCACTCCAGCAGTACTTCCAAAAGGATGAGAAAAAGGATGGAGCTGACGAGAATGACATGGAGCTGACAAATCCAGAGGAGCTGGATGGGAAAATGGAAAAAGAAGAACTTGACGGGCCTTTAAGGTGATAAATTCACGTTCAGGCCTTTCCCACCTCTTAAGAAAATGAATCTTTTATTATTTAAAGCGTTTTGCAGCCGGGCTGAGCTTTGTGGCCGCTCGTTTCCTTGGTGCCACCGTGTGGTAACATTTGTCAGTGGCTCGGGAAGGTGGCACCGCCCCATCCTCATCCTCGCTTAGGGAACCACAGCCCAAAGGCAGTTGCTGCCCAATTTCCCACTGCTGAGTGACTCCTCTGGTTGTCACGTGCCAAAACTGTCGGAGAGGTCACTTTGCTTCCAACAAGGAAAGATTGCTCAACGTGGAGAAGTTAAGTTGAACGGTTTTGTTTTGCTTTTCACTCCTCTCCAAATAAAAGAACTCGTGTCTATCTACCTCAAAAAGGAGAATCAAATACTGAGAGTTTTCACCTGCTGAAGAGGTGCTGCATTGTAAGATTAATCCTGAAAGTATTTTATGTGTCCATATATTTAAAATGTACTCTGCTAACTGTATTTGTATAAACTTGTGCAGGAGTTGCTGCATCATGAGTCAGACAGCAGCTTTTAGGGTCTGGCTGTCCACAGAGTACATGTCTTGCAGAACAGCTGTTTCCAGCAGTGATGGATGTAGCCAAAGTGCCACTTATCTCCTTGGGACTGTCTTTGGAAGACAGAAAAACCAGAGCAGAGCCATTTGAATATGTCAGCCCCAAATCTCCTCTCTGTTGTTTTTCGTTAGGTTTTTTTAGGGTGTATTTATGGTAATGTTGCTCTCAACTACAGTCTCTGCAGGTTGAAGCTAAACTGTATGAAATCATTTGGATTGCTGACTTTGATGGAGTAAATTTTGTTCTCTGTTAAGTTTTCTCAGTGTTCTTTCATGCTTTGAGCTGTAATATCTCAGTAACTTTATAAAGCAAAAGTGTGGGGTGTCTGATGAAATGTGTTTCTATGTTGTCTTTCTTGCCTCTGTTTCTAACCAGAGTGTTTCTTACCAGGGAAGAAGAGATAGCCTGCAGTGGGCCTCTTTCCCAGAAACAAGCAGAGTATTTCCTTTCTCAGCAGGTATTTTGATTCTCATTAAAGTGGAGGAAATGTTCCATAACATGAATTTCACCTTGAATTTTACCCACAGTGTCAGCTGTGATGTTTTCTCTGGTCTGTTAGAGGCTTGTTGATATCTTGCATGTTGTTGCTCAGTATGAGCACTTGGGGCTATGAGTGTTTTAATCCAGACATGTCACCATATGCTGATATTTGGTTCTCAGAAGGTCCTTCTGCTCTGCTTGCCTCACATTTCTGTGAAATGTGCAGTTTTGTTGGTTATTCCAGCTGGTAAATGAAAAAGGGAACAGAAATACACATGGACACAAATGTCAGTAATTCAGTAGTCAGTAATGCTAATTTTAGTAACTACATTTTTGTAATTTTTTATTAATTGAACTGCTTGCTAAAACAAATCCAGACTGTTGATTTATCAATTTGTTTTCCTGAGGGTTTTTTTTGTATGAGAAGATACATGTAATTCCAGTGAGCAATGTATGGCAATTGCTCTTCAGAGAGAAACTTAATCAGAATTCTTTAAGTGCCTTTAAGTAGTCATTTGAATAAGGTTTTATTTGACTTTGTCTCTGTGATTTCTGGAAAATGAACACTATAATATAGTATAGAATCAAACTGCCACTGTCATAGTGGAGCTGCTACAAAATCTTCTTAAATGTCCTCTCCAAGCAGATAACAACCTGACAGTCCTGTACCACAATATGTTTTTATAACCCTCCTGATGGAGTTACATATCTTACTTGTACTGTTCAAATTTTATTCCAGGCTTCTTTACTAAAGAATGATGAGACAAAGGCTCTTGCTCCAGCATCTTTACAAAAGGAATTGAACAACTTGTTAAAATTTAATCCAGACTTTGCTGAAGCAGTAAGTATCTTTGTCTTTATCCAGAACGGTTCTAAAAGGATTTCTTATCTCTAGGACAGGATTATTTGGAAGTAATTTATTCTCTATTGAAGTATAAGGAGATGATAAAAGTGTGGGCAAGTTATGTGTAAATTTAATAATTCAGACTAAAAGTCCTGAAGGTACAAAAACCTTAATTAAGCAAAGTACTTCCCCTTCGTGCACAGATATAAGCCTCTTAATTTTGGTGGGACTGAGTGCATTCTTGTTCAACTAAAACTTACTTCTTTTACCCACATTTTCCTAAGGAATTTCAGGCCTCACATTCCTGTAGTTTAAAAATCAGTATTAAATGCAATATCTGTTAATTTTGCTGGTTGTTGTTCACTTTGCTTCTGGTCCTTAATAGCAGCTTTATAGAGAGCCACAGACAACTCCCGCTGAGGGGCGTTTCCAGACCTGTGGTGTGGCTCTTGCTTTGTCCCTCAACAGCTTCTTCTTGAGCAATTTCCATAAGCTCTTTCCTGCCTTGCTTTCTAACTCTTCTTCCCAGGAGGAGAGGCTCAGCCCTGGGCTGAGCAGACAGCATTTTCCTTGCTGCTGTTTGGAAGGGTATCCTTGAAAGGACTGCCATAGTCCCTGGCTGGACTTCACAACATAAGGGATTATCCTGCCCAGGTCTCAATGCCAAAAAGAAAATACAGAATTTTAGCATCTCCTTTCTATCTGCACAGCATTTGGAAGCAGTGCTGATGTTTCTTAGTATTTTCCTGAGTGCAGACACTGTGGGAGTCCTGCCTTCATTCCCACTCTCTCTTCACACATAAATACAGGGATTCCACCTCTGTAGAGATCTCAGACTCTCTGGGATCATTCTGACAGCCAGATCTTGTAATCTTCACCATTTGGCAGATCCTGTTAGGGCAGACAGCCAATATTGTCCAAGAAATTATCTAATTTTATACAGAAATTCTGCCCAGGTAGTATCAGCGTTGCAACTTCTGATCAGTATTTCACGGTTACATGTTTTTGACAAAAATACCTAGTAATAATGAACAAAAACTCTGGTTTAGTATCTGTAAAATTAAAGCTGATTTTGTTTCCCTTTCCAGCATTATTTAAGCTACTTAAACAGTCTCAGAGTGCAAGATGTCTTCAGTTCCACACACAGCCTCCTGCATTACTTCGACCGGCTGATCCTCACCGGGGCAGAGAGCAAAAGCAACGGGGACGAGGGCTACGGGCGGAGCCTGCGCTACGCCGCGCTCAACCTGGCGGCCCTGCACTGCCGCTTCGGCCACTAGTAAGGAATTCACCCCGGGGCATCTCAAAGCGCTGACAAAGAGACCTCCCCTTCCTTCTGAAAATCCCTTCAGGGGCTTTCTCTCACTTGACAGCTGCTGCGATTGGGTTGGGATCCTCTTGCGATCTTGATTTGTTTGGGTTCGTTTTTGTTTTGATGTTTATTTGGTTTCCATAATAACTGAGCCATCTAAGAGTTGACGTTTGTCTGAGTCCTGGGTATTTTAAGTGTCCAATTACATTTCCATGACCTCAGAATGGTCAGTGGGCATGATGCTTATTTTAATCCATATTTTCAAGAAAGTGTGGTTGGTTTTCTGCAAGTCGACATAGAGCTGATTATCTGGCAAAAGAATAATTAAACAGAAAAAACCATCCAAGCTTTTAAAATTTAAAATGCCATATGGGTGGGATTTATTTTGTTGATAAAGCTGGCCTACCCATCTTCATTTATGGTTTCCATTTATTGATTGCTGCCTGGGGGCACCATGTGAAAGGTCTGGAGAGGGGAAGGACACTGCAAAGTTGAGAGCAACAGTTTCTACACAGGGAGATTCTAAATGTTCAAACAATAACTTGGCACCATGGCCTGTACAGGGTTTGAAAGCCCACGGAGGGGTTACAGCTGCATTTTGGTTTGCAGATGCTGTCAGACTTCTTGTCCTGAAAACCAGAATGCACTGCTGAGTGCTGGGAGGAAAACACAGGCTGTTAAATCAGAGATCTGAGTGCATTATGCATAATTCAGATCAATATTCCTCTGGATCAGGATGCTGTATCTTAAGCACTGTAGGAATACTAATTGTTCTCCCCCTGTCTGCTCATAGCCAGCAGGCTGAACTGGCACTTCAGGAAGCCATCAGGATTGCCCAGGAGTCCAACGACCACATCTGCCTGCAGCACTGCCTGGTAAGAGCTCTCTCTGTTCGAATGGGGCTTGAGTCGTTTTGCTCAGTGAACTGTTGCAGAACTTCTCTCACAGCAGCATCTCCCCGAGGGAATTTGAGTGCCCAGCAATGGGGTGACATTGCTCCTGGCAACCCAGGGCAGCAAACTGCAGGATCATGGGATGTTTTGTTGCAGCTCAGGGTTAATTTCTTAAGCAGGAATTGTTATCCCAGAGATCTCAGTAGTATGCTCAAAGTTGAGTCTTAGATGTTGTAAAAAGAAGTATTTCAGAAGCTTCCTCCTTCCTGTCTGTTGAATTCTCAGAGTAACCAGGCACCTTTAGAGCAAGCAAAGTGGGAGCGAAGGACTTGGATTTCTCCATTTTTTCCCCCTGTAATTAATATTATAATGAATTGCCATCAATGGCGTCAAACCCCTGAGGTGCTGCATTCCACAATTCCCTGTATTTTTGTACACACTGAATCTCCAGCTTTGGCTGGTGCCACACCAGCATCCCAGCCTAGCTGCACTTCTGATATGTTTTGCTGTGCTGCATTTAGTGGAAGCTTCCTTAGAATCAATCCTCAAGTGGTTTGTATTACCAGTGAGTTTTTGTGCATTCTGTAACAGCAAGCCAAGTTAAAAGTGCTGCAGCCATCAGTTATTTGCAATGAGATTTTGATCTTTTTCCTTGCTAGAGTTGGTTGTACATCCTGGAGCAGAAGATATTTGATAGCTGTGTTCTGCTGGAGCACTCTGTGAACAAATCCTTACATTTTGGATTGCCAGTGAGTCCATTTCATCAATCCTTAACTTCATTCTGGGACAATGGGCGTGTGTGTGATCAGAGTTTGGGGTTTTGTGGCTTGTCTGTTCAAAATATGTGACTGGATTTAAACAAACATGTTTTAACACTCCAAAATCTAGCTGTTTCTATGACTTTTATTCTTCATATTAGCAAGCCAAAGTTCTGTTGCTTTAATGCCAGAGCATTATTGCAAGGCTCACTAGTTTTCCTTCTAACTTGTTTGATTTTCAGGCAGAAAAACTCTCAGTGGCTACTGGCCCAGGCATCATTTTGGTACAATCTGGTGCTGTAGTGGGGAGGAATCTACAATCTGGTGGGGAGGTTCTTAGGCTTCCACCTTCCCTGAAGCTCACTGCTGTTTTGAACATGTTTACTTGTACAGCTCTGTGAAATCTTGCAGGGCAGCCCTCCTGTTTGATAGTTCATGCACTGGTAGATCTGTTGTCTGTTTAGTTCTGTCTTCTCCAAATCCACAATTCCTTTGTTAAGAGGATTGTTCTAAAATGGACTAAACTGCTGTTGTTGGGAGATAGGAGCAGACATGGCCTCTTTGTGGGGAAGGGAAGGAAAGCAAAAGCTCTGTTTTCACAGCAGTTCTGGAGAAATCCAGGTACTGGTCCTGTCCTCCTCCATAAGATTTCTGTGCAGGGGGGAATGGAAATTACCTTTCACATCCAACAAAATGACATTCACATATGTGTGGGTGTGCATAAGTGAGTATTTAAAGAAATGCCTAGAGCAGTGTTCCTTTGTCTGTGCTGTCTTTTTGGGATTCTTTTTTAGTAGTTTAGAACTCTGCTCCAGTGTAATTTGCAAGCCTGGGGTACTCTGTTGTCTTTCAACACTGTAGGTATGTTTTTTTCCTTCTTCCCAGTATCTTGCTTCCTTGGGAATACAGTCCTTGGTTCAGCAAAGAGCTTTTGCAGGAAAGGCTGCCAACAAACTAATGGATGCCTTAAAAGATTCTGATCTGTTGCATTGGAAGCACAGCCTGTCAGAGCTCATTGACATCAGCGTAGCACAGAAAACAGCCATTTGGAGATTATATGGCCGCAGGTATTTGCTTTGTTTGGAACTCCTGGATTAGCTGCTGCACTTGTTAGCACATAATGCATTTATATAGGTGTAACAAGTGACTGTGTCTCTCCAGTGCACTAAAATAAAGCAATCAGAATGTGATTCAGTACAGGCTGAGTGCAATTATTTCCATTCTCTTGTGTTCCTTTAAAACTCATACTGAAGAAGAGATAGAGTTTCCATTTAGTAGTGGCAAATAGATCATAAATTGTTCCTGTGACCCCACTTTCAGCATCTCTGTGCAGCTTTCAGTCTGTAGTACTTGCTGTGCCTGCACAGTCCAGAGTCCTTGGACAGCAGATGTTTTACAAGTTTTCCTTCTCCCCAGGCCCTGGCTTAACCAGACAATGTAGACTATTGTAACAAGACCATAGATTAAAAATGGCTGGTTTTTGCTGCTTGAAAACTAAAAGCTACTTCTCTTGCACAAGCACCATGGCACTTCAACAAGCCCAGACCTTGCTGAGCATGAACAGTCTGGAGGCTGTGAACGTGGGCGTTCAGCAGAACAACACCGAGTCCTTCGCCGTGGTGTTGTGTCACCTGGCAGAGCTGCACGCCGAGCAGGTGAACTTTAGGGCTACTTGCAAAGTGCCATTTGGTGAGAGGACGTGTGGGTGTTACTAGCAGAGGGTGCAAGACTTGACTTGTGGTATTTTCTGCCTTTAACGCCTGCTCTGGGGCAGAGACAATGCAGGGTGTTTGCTTGGCAAATCCCTTCCCTGAGGGTTGTGCTGAAAGGGAGGGGAGCAGGGCCCGCCCCGTGCATTAATCGGTGTCCTTCTGTGTTCCAGGGGTACTTTGCAGCTGCTTCTGAGATCCTGAAACACCTAAAGGAGAGATTCCCTCCCAACAGTCAGCATGCACAGGTAGAATATTAGAATACTTAGCATTCAGCCTCTAAGTTATGTAACTATTATACAGTAGGATCTGAATCCAATCCCCCTGCTCCTGAATTTTCCTCTGGATGCCTTGGGCTGTACGTTTTCCCATTTCCCTTGGCTCATCCTCATGGGAAGCTGTGCAGCATCAGCTTTTTTACAAAAGCATGGAAAAGCCTGTGTTGTTTTCAGACTGGCGAGACATTTCTCTCACCACAGCCTCCTAAGATGAAGCTGTTCAAGTAGAAATTTCATTAACAGAGGAATATACATCTGCTTCATGAGCACATAGAGCAGTTAAATGCTCTGCATTGATTTGGAGCTTCAAAGTTCTGTTTAATTAGTGCTGCTTATTTTGATATATTACAATCCAGAAATAACTGAGATAATAGGCTAATAACCTGATTTTTGTGTGACTCTGGGAAACATTGCCACAGGAGTCTAAGATAGTATTTACATTGAAGTGCTCGAGATCCCATTAAATATAGTGAGCCTTCTCTTTTCACTACAGAACAAGTCTACTTGTGTACAAGTCTCAAATCATTAGTAATGATTTAAAAGAGCCTTTTTACTTAAAATGCAGTCAAGTAGTTGAGCTTCAACATTTAAACATTAATTCAGACCTGAGCATTTCTGTTGAGGACAGTAATTCAGTAAATCCAATACTGGACCAGTGGAGTTAATGTGTCTAGACATAAACACACCCAGGGGAAAACAGAAAAGTAAATTCTAACTTGGGATAAGAAAATGAGCATTCTTTTCTTTCTTTGTGTGAAGGCACAACTTCTAAAACTTGTTTCTGGATGTTTTGTTTAGCTTTGGATGCTGTTTGATCAGAAAATACAGTTTGAGCGAGCCATGAACGATGGCAGATACCATGTAGCAGATTCTCTTGTAGCTGGAATTACAGCTCTTAATAGCATTGAAGGTGTATACAGGTAAGAAATCGTGGGTCTTCATGCACTTGCAGATGTGTTCCATGAAGATAATGAAAAATTTAGCAAAATCATCACTGGCAGTCACATGTGCTTACATATTTTTCCCTTTCCAGAACTATTTAAGATCATGTTGTCTAATCCATAAGGCTATTCCCTTTGAGCATGTCCTGCAATAATAATTTGCAGTTGTTTCTCTGGACATTTAAAGAACTGGAATAGCTGAAGTTGGTGTTGTTCTAGGGCTGTGAATCTGTTGTGGTAACGTCTTCAAAATCTTCTATACTCAAACCTGAGCACAAAGCAGATTTTTATGTCAAATAGCTGGGGATGGAGCTCTGGCCTTGGGTGAATTCCTCTGTGGCTTGGTTTCTACATCTCCAAAACGGAACAATATGATTTTTTTTTTTTCACTCACCTTAATGGGGTCTTGTTTCTAAATGAGAATGACATGTTAAAAATAGTTACAGTTAAAACCTGGTATTTTTTTAAGTTGGTATTAAACAGCTTAGCGTTCAAAGAATTTCTTGTCGACTTTCAATGAGGCAAAACACCTAAAAGCAGCCAGTGCCAGTCAGCCGGAAGAGCAGTATTCAAGCTGTGGGACCTGATGCTTGTCCTTCTGGAATTGGACTGATCATGAATTCCCTGATCTTTAAATATTCTGCTCAGTGTCTGGTTCAGGGCACTTGTACCCATCCCCTGCTGCTGTGCATTTGGTCCTGACTTCCCTGTTCTCCATTTTCCTGTTGCTCTGTATCCTTGTTAGCTCAAGGCCAATTTTAGCTGCTTTACCTCATACCTGTTTTTCTCACAGATAATTACTTATGCTTTCTAGCATGCATGTCCTCCTGCTTCTGCTGCCTGTTTGGCCTTTGGTTTTGGCAATCCCTGGTTTCTATCTAAAGCTGTTTTATGAGTTTGATCCTTTCTGCCTGGGAGTTGTCCAGTTGGCACCAGGGAGATCTGGTTTTCCTCCTGTCTGTGTGTGCAGCATGTGTACACTTTGTCAGGGTGCCAGTCTGCAGTTACAAGAAACACGGGTCACAAAATAGAGACCTGTTTTACTGTGTTCTGAAGAGCAGAATTTTATACAAAATACAAAAATACAGTGATGTTTTCTTTCCACCATGACAGAAAAGCCATTGTATTGAAAGCCCAAAATCAAATGTCAGAGGCACACAAACTTCTGCAGAAATTGTTGATCCACTGCCAGAAAATCAAGAACACTGAGATGGTGATTAGGTAAGAATGTTTCATTTTCAGAGTATTAAAGCCACTTTGCAGTGATTAGAATCAGCCATTTCAATTCGTCTGTGTTCAGACTTCACTAGTCTTCAGATTACCTGCTGTGATTCTGAGATTACAGAGTCATTTCAATTATTAATCACAGTATGGAGGAATCCTCAAAATATTGTGTCATTTAAACCTAGTATTTTCAATGTGTAAACTAAAAGGTGGTAACTTAAAGTTCCATGAAGGTTCATGGAAGAACGAAACACTGCATCTGAAATAAGTAAGAAATGGAGATGTGTGTGTTCGTGTAGTTTTACCTTGATGTAAATCTTGAGAGAGCTACGGTGTTATTTAATCTTTTGTATGTCTATAGCATCTCCTCTTAAGGGTGTAATTTAAATTTATTGTATATGCAGCAGCGTAATTCATAATAAAACCAATACCATTGTGAATGGAATAATTCCCTGGGAAACAAGTGGACATTTTTCATCCAGAGTAAAGGTTTGTAACTGCTTGCCTGTTTGGTCAGGGTGCTGCTGTCCATAGCAGAGCTGTACTGGAGATCCTCGTGTCACACCATCGCGCTGCCGGTGCTGCTCCAGGCTCTGGCCCTGGCTCGGGAATACAGCCTGCAGTACTTGGCTTCTGAAACTGTGCTGAACTTGGCTTTCTCCCAGGTAGGTCCGATTTGTGTTTTCACAGGGCTGCAGGGCAACATTTATTCTGAGGATCTGGATGCTGGTTTTACTCCTGTGAGATTTAAGAACGCAGCCTTGTTGGGATTAAATTTTTGATTCTGAAGAAGCAAACACTGGATGCAAAAGCTTTCGAGGAAGTAAATAAAAGTTGAGTTTCATGTGTATCACTAAAATATATAGTTATTGTGTATAATTTAGCAGCATAAATTTCCCATCTTAATGTCTTCAGTTATTTTTTATGCTGGTATTTTGGCTTTCTAGTAGCACAGGTTGGCTTGTATATTAAAAATAATGCTGGTAACGAGTTCAGTTATATTGTTTATTCTGAGAGACGTGGCTGTCAGCACTGACTGAGTGGAGAAGCCTTTCCCAATCATTTCAGAGAGCAACTCATTTTTACTCACGAATTTTGATTTAAAAGAAGATTGTGGGGAAAAAGTTGAAAAAAAAAATTGTGCGTGTTACATCCTGTTATTAGAAACAGACGTGGCTTGTGTTGGTGTTCCTGAAGAAACTCATATCAGTGGATTCCACTGTGAGACCAGCAAGTTATTTTTCTTTCAGCTGATCCTTGGCATTCCTGAACAAGCCTTGAATATCCTGCACATGGCAATAGAACCTGTCTTGGCCCACGGAGCTGTCCTGGACAAAGGCTGTGCCATGTTCTTGGTTGCCAAATGTCAGGTGGCTTCTGCAGCTTCCTACACTCCACAAAAGAAGATTGAAGGTAGTGTGAAGAGTAGTTCTCTCAGAAACTGTTCAGAAGTGCAAACCAGTGTCTGTACACCAGAGTGTGTTACCTGGTTATCGGATACAAAATTAATTTGGAATTAGTTGTTCCACAGATGTTTATAATGGAACACTGTTTATCTGCATACTTTTACACACATATTTTGCAGTAAAGGCTGAATAACAGAAACTAGCTTAGAGACCATGTTGCTAAGACACAAATGGTTTTGAAAAGCTGAGGAATTTATAATTGGCCTCCTTAGACCTGAGCTGCCTTGCTTGGAGTTGTTACTGTGCTATTTTCTTAAATATGACTGTTCCCCTTTTCCCCACAGCTTTGGAATCTGCTATCTTGAATCTAAATGAAGCCAAGACTTACTTTGCCAAAGTGGACTGCAAAGAGCAGCTCAGAGACGTTCTCTACTTCCAAGCCCGGCTGTTCCACACCCTCGGCAAGACCCAGGAAAGGAACAAATGTGCCATGTTGTTCCGTCAGTTGCACCAGGAGCTGCCAGCACACGGTGTCCCCTTAATCAATGCCTTCAAGTGATGCATTTAAAGATGAGATTTGTTTGTTTTCCTGTTTTGGTTTTCTTTGTTTGTTTGTGTTTTGTTTTGTTTTTTTTACGAACATCTTTTTATTGTATTCAGTCATCCGTGTTTCAGAATAACTGCCAATAAATCATGGTCTGCTCTTGAACAAACTTGGGTTTTGTAACACAAACATCGTTTTCCGCTCGTTTCACTTTTATTCTGTACTTGAAATTAAGAAATTAGTGGGGGAAAAAAAGACCCTCTTGACTGTGTTATAAACACACTGAGGGGAGTAATACAGTCACAAAGAAGTAGTGTTCTGTTCTTAGTAGTGACATTTCCCAAATCAGTGCAGGCTTTATGAACACAGGGGTACAAAAAATAATGGAAAATGTAGGCAAAGCTGCTTTGTGCTCTTTTTAAGTGGTATGGGAGGGGGAGTCTCATTTAAAACGTGTCCTTGCTTTTAACCTGTCTGCAGTTGCTGTTTACGCTGCAGAAACAGATGGTGCTGGCAGAAGGGGAAAAGACAGGGTTCAGTCAGAGAGGTGGAACAGTGCAAAGTCCTGGCACTGTTGTTTCATGTGTCCTTGTGAAGAGTGGGAAACAACAGCCCCAGCTCAGCTGAAACGGTTTTATTGTGTGTGTTCTCCACTCAGCACTGTTTGTCATTCACCTGCTCTGCTTTGATGGGGGAATAGATGGAGATCACAACTCACTCAAGTATCTGAAGGAGCCTCCAAGAAATCTGCAGAGGGACTTTGGACAAGGGCTGGAGTAACAGGACCAGGGGCAATGGCTTCCCACTGGCAGAGGGTGGGGTTAGATGGGATATTGGGGAGAAATTCTCCCTTGTGAGGGTGGGGAGGGAGGCCCTGGCACAGGGCGCCCAGAGAAGCTGTGGCTGTCGCATCCCTGGAAGTGTCCAAGGCCAGGTTGGATGTGGCTTGGAGCAGCCTGCGATAGTGGAAGGCGTCCCTGCCCATGAGATGGTGGTTGATGTCCCTTCTAGCCCAAATCATTCTATAACTGAATATGTGATGTGCTGGCATTGACTGCCAGCAATGAGATCCTCATTTTGGAAGAAAATTTCATTTTGGCTGTAGTGTGGAATTTGAGGGCAGACAGGATGGGATTGCACTCCTGTGCGTGTAAACCTTTTGTGGGTGCCAGTCACCTGGTGATTATATAAAAGCTGAGCATCTTTAAACACGAGGACATACCCTGCTTGGAAGCAGTAGATTTAACTGTGGCATTGCCAGACCAGACATAAACCTGGTTCTGCTGGAAACCGGCCAGGTAAAGAGGAAGAGAGAAGCACTAAGGTGTGGTTAGTCCGGTGTTTACACATTCCATTAATTAGTGCTGCATCGGGGCTGTTGGCAGATCATCAGGGCCTTGATTTTAAAACGAGGTTTCCAACAGCAAAGGGGAACCCAGCTCTGTGGAACGCTGGTGATGGCTCATTCCCTCTCTGCTGTGTTTTAACCAACATCGAGGAGTTTAATCCTTAAAATGTTTGGAGCACCTACTGCGTTAAGGTAAGTGCATAAACCTGATTTTTAGAGTGGCTTTCAAGTTTCACTGGTCAGAAATACAGTGTTTATCGACATAGCTGTCATGGAGGCCTGGCTCTGCTCTGGGGAGCTCTACGATGTCAAAGTGGTGCCCACAAACGAGCCTTGAAGCAAAATGAGGAAGAAGGTTTGGCCAGCTGTGGTATTTGCATCTGCTCAAGGCTGAAGCTGTTGCTTAATGAAAAGAAAATCGGGGGCGAGCTTGGTGCAGAAATAGTGCTGGATGGAAATAAAAACAAACCCCAAATACTGAACAAAGCAAGGGGTATGTTTGCCGAGGGCTGGTGTCAGCCGGGGTGTTAAAAGCCGTGCCCCTGAGCTCTGTCTCAGCACTACAGAGCTGCAACTTGTGTGGGAACTGTTCGGTTGTGGCCTCTGTGACATTTCCAAACAACTGTTTTCCAAACCTTCCCTTTAGTTGATCATTTGGGCAATCGCTCAGTGCGGGGGAACCGGCGCAGGTAACCCGCTTTGCCCCCAGCCGACCTGACGCTGAAGCCCAGTGTTTGTACGGGGGCAGGGGGAGGAAGCGGCGGTGGGGGACGCCGGGGTTCGTGTCCCCCCGAGACGGACGCGGGGAGCCCGCAGCGGGGTCGGCGGCAGCGGGACCGGCCGGGGCTCTGCGCTGCATCCCGCGGGCACATGACGCGGGGCCGCGCAGCCCGGGGGGGAATTAAACACTGGGGGGAAAAAATGATAAATAAACAAAAGAACAAAACACACCCCAAGAGCGGCTTGCGGGGGGGCGGGCGGGCAGGATGCGGCTGCCCG
>WAAG01044114.1:50536-95132 GCA_013390105.1 Tichodroma muraria
GACCGGCGGGTGGCGGCACCCCCGGCGCGGCGAGGGGACCGGGTGGCCACACCGCGTGTCCCACAGCCCCCACGGGGCTCCTGTCCGGGGGTTGAGGGCCGGGCTCGGGGGTGCCAGGGAAAGACCATGGAAAGGCAATGGGGTTGGGGAAAGGGACGGTTTTTAAGGTCAAGGGGCAAATGAGAGGGGGGATGGAGCTGGTGGAGCGACTGTGTGCAGGGGACGGGTCTCATTAGAAGCCACAGGTTGGGTTGCTGCGAGTGACAGAGCGTGGTTTGGAGGTGGGATGCAGCCCTGCAGCCACGTGCACGGCACAGAGCATCAGGAGCATGAAGGTAACAGTCGAGACCAAGAGCAGAAGTGAGATGACCACGGGAGGCTGGTGTGATGGAGATGAGGGCTGACTGCAATGCTGCAGGGGCGGAAACCCCCCCTGGATACAGGACCAGGTTTTCCTCAGGGCCAGGGGACCGTGCTGGGGAGGGGATGTGTGGTGGCTGTGGGCACCAGAGCTGCCTTCATGGCCCACACCCACAGAGAGCCCCTCTTCTGGGAGAAGGAGCCCCGTCCTTCTCCTGGCTCTCCATGAGCACTATCTCTTGGGAAAAAGAGCCAACAAACCCCAAAAGCTCATACCTGAATGTGCTGTGAGGGGTGTCTGATGGACCAGCGTTGTTCTGGGGAGGTAATTTGGAGGAGCCTTTGCTTTCAACTCTGCCGTAATGTCTTTTAAGTGGTGTTCACAAAGTGGAGAGCTGCTCTCATTTCCTCTCTTGTGGGCATCACTGGCTGATGTTTCCAGGAAAGCTGGGAGTCACTTGGCAGTGATGGAGGTGCCCTGAGCTTATCCTGGCCCATACTCAACACCATCTCTGGAGCTTATGCTCTTTTGGGATGTTCATTATATACTGCTTCAGCAGTATATGGCAGTATCCCCAAAATTATAAAAAAAACCTTGGTAAAGACATTTTTGTGACTCCTGTTGAAACCTGCTGCTGGGTGCTGTTACACTACAATGCTACCAGCCTGGCTTTGCATTTTTTTCCCCAATTCTTTCCACCCTGTGTTGGCTGGGCCAGGCAGTGCAGCAGGCTCTTCCATTCACCCTGGAGATGATGAAAAGCTTTGCTGCTTGGGCACAGGGACCTGTCCTAGATGGGGCATGGGTGCCTGTTTCCAGTATCTCAAATTTGGGTGCCCTTTGACTTCTAAAGAAGCTGCTGAGAGATTTTTTTTCCCATTAAGAGTCAGGTGGGGGATGCATATGGTCTTTGTATACTACAGTGACTAATATATTTCTGGCAAGGTCTGTGCTCACCCGTAGGAAGGGAAACTGTGATCGATGCCTCCGTTGCTGCAGATGACACCACTCTTGGCACGGGCACTTCCACCGCTGACTGTGACCGAGGAAAGCAAAATAGCCACTGGACTCTGCCCAGGGAGACCAATAACTGCCCCAGGCTGGCCCTGCTTGGCTTTTATCCAGCCTTCAGCAGTAGCAGGGGAGGATCTCTGCCAGTAAAATCAGCCCTGGTTTTTGGTGTTTTGAGTTCAGTGTTGTTATAAACAGCTGAAGTTGTGTTTTGTGAGCTGGCCCCCATGGAAGGATGGATGGAGGGGTCACTGCGGAGCTGCCACCAAGTCTTACTCCCTTGGGAGGGTCTGATCCTGACACTGTGTTTGGCCTTGCCACAGTGACACAAGTATGGGGAAGGCGAGTGTGCAGCCTCTGCATCTGGGTAGAGAAACATCTCCGAGGAGGGAAGGGCAGGCAGATGCATCTGTATGCTCTGATTTAAATCCCTGCAGCCAGTGCTGGCTGCAAGGTGTCACCCTCTGCACTGGCCCAGAATCGGTCAGCACGTTCCCCTCCGGAGGTGGCCGCATCCAGCAGGGCCCAGGCAGGGCCCACGCGATCCCTCACCCTCGTGGGGGCTGATTTCACTCCCATTCGCTTCTGCTCAAGCCACGTGGATGCTGAGCGAGAGGGAGAGCTGCTGCCAGGGTTTCACAGACCTCTTCATTTTAATATCCCTCTCCTTGCTGAATTAGATGCGAGACTGATTGCTTCGATAATCCTGCTGCAGCCGCTATGGGTTATATATGGATTGCAGCCAAAAGCTCTGCCGATAAATCATTCCTATACACCAGGCTGTTATATTTCCTGAGGATTTTGTGGGCATGTGCTGCTCCCTTTTACATAAGGATCTGCTGGAGTTCATACCAGAATGTGCTGCTTTTCCCCAGGCAAGGGCCCGGGTGGGTTGGTGAAGCAAAAGCCCCCAGGCTGTATTTTCTCTCTTTGGGATTACTGCGCTCATTTCAGCTATTTTACTTTTCTCTCTGGGTGGGAATACAGCTGTTCTCCACCTCCTCCTCCTCTTCCTCCTCATGTGCTTATTAAGGATAACAGGGCTGTGTTCAACAGTGTGACCCCACTTTTGAGTTTCTCTCAGGGGAAGTGTCATCTCAGAGGGCAATTTCTTAAAACCCCCATCCTCTGACCCTTTATACACATGCAGAGGGAAAACCCCTCTAATTTCCCACTTCAGCCGATGTTATGATGGGGCTTGGATGACTTTTAGTTTACAGAGCCTGGGGAAGCCTGCTTGAATTAATCAGACTTGATATGTTTATCCTGGTCAAGCCAATTAACTCTCACTGGCCAGGAGACGCTCAGCTCTCGAGTGTGACTGAGACTTCATAACTCAATTTTGCTCAAGCCCAGCAAAGTTGATCAGGAACACTTGGAAATTGGGATGCAGGCGATGCTCTGGGGGCAGGATGGGAAGCCCAGCCATGCTGTGGCACTGCTGGGGACTGGTGTTGGTACCAGTGAAGTTCTTGGGGTGGTTTCATCCCAGGGCTGCCCCGATGAGCTGCCTTTTTCGGTGCGGCCGCAGAGCACGGTGAGGGTAGAGGGCACAGCATTCTGGATCTGCTCCGGCTTCGGGGCAGCTATTTATATGTGCCCACTGGAGGGGTGCCCAAAGCAGGCCAGGCAAATGGCCTCGAGATGCATCCCTGTGAATTCAGGATGAAAGGGGGGGAGGTGCCTGTTTGTTTTAATCCATTTGGGAGTACATTAAAACACGTTGCCGTGGGCTGCCAGCAGCACTGCGGGGGGAATTTGACTTGGCTGGTGGCTCCTGGCTCTCTCATCCAGCAAAGCCCCATCCAGAAGCAGATTCAGCCCCACAAAACTCGGCGTTTCTGGAATAGTTTGTCCTTGTTTGCTGTTCATTGGCTTATTTATAGCCTCCCCATCCTTGTGCTTCTCTGTGCCTCGGAGCAGTGAGCGGTGCTGCGTTGGCTTCAGCTCCAGGCCGATCCCACTTGGGCACAAAAGCTCTGGTTTATAGATCAGTGTTGAAAACAGCAATTAGGCCATTGTGAAGCCTCGAGGACAGGGGAGACGATTTGATTTCTGTACTTGACCCATAATTTCTACTGGGCTGATTCAGAGTGGCTGTGCTGTGGGTGCAGCACGGAAACTTCAATGGAGATGAGTGGAGCTAATTTTAACCGTCCGCCTCGTCGAGGTGTGGGAACCAGGCAGAAAAATGCCTCAAACCCTGTTCCTGCTTCTGGGCTGGTTGTTTCAGGATATTTTTTTTTGCTTCCTTCTGTGGCAACTTGTTAACCTAGAAATTAAAAACAGCACCAGTGTTGGGGCAGGGAAGAGTGATGGTTTACAGCCAACCAACCATTGAACGGCCCCAGGTGCTGTGGGGTGCCTGGCATGTGTGAATTAACATAATTTTCTCCTCTTTTTAAATTATCACTTAATTATTTGATTTTTTTTAAAAAATTTTTGTTGCTAACAGTTTTCTCATTTATCTTAAGGTTTGGGGACCTGAGTTTTGCACAGACGGCAACAGGGCGAGGAACAGAAATCACTGGCAAAGATGGGCTGTGGGAGGAAGCAGTGAGTGAGGGGGCTGGTCCTGCACCCCACGCTTGGTAAGTGGGTCCCTGTGCCCCTGAACTTCTTTGTTTTGGGGGGGCTTGGCAGACATGTGCCCACTTTGAGCAGTAAAGTAGGGAACTCAGTGGTATTTATGCGGTATAGTGCAATTCTTTATCCTACCCTTTAAAACAACCCCTTTGGAGTATTTCCATAGTGGAGATGATGGAGTTGTTATTCCCTGGAGGTGTTTAGATAAAAAGGATGGAAGAAGCGGTGGCAGCAGCCCTGGGGTTGAGGCTGGCTCTGGCCTGGGGTCTGTCCCATGGCAGGGTGATTGTGCACCCTGGTGCCACCCTGCACCGCTACCCTTGGCTTCACCATTCCCTATGGAATGAATAAACCAATCTGTAGCACAGTGACCAGCAGGAAATCCCGCTTTCCAGAGAGCCTGGCTGACCCACCCTGTGTTTGCAGGCACATCTCCCCGCCACAGCATGGCCAGGATGAGGCCATCAGTCCCTCCACGTCGCCCGGTGTCCCCAGCAGCTCGCCTGCCCCACAACCCCTCTGCTGCGCCGGAGGCCGCGGCCGCCGAGCCCCCGCGGTGCTGCGGGACCCCCCGGCGCTGAGCCCCGGCCACACCGGCATGGCCTCGCTCATCGTGGTGACCGAGCACGACGCCGCGGGGAGCGCGAGCGAGGAGGAGATGGACGTGCCCGGCAGCGAGGGCTTTGGGGATGGCCGGAAGCTGCACCTCTCCGGCCGCAAGCTGTCCCTGCAGGAGCGGCCGCAGCCTGCCCGCTCGCCCGGGCACGGCGACGGCGCCAACGAACGCTTCATCTACCCCTCCCTCCCTTACTCCCCAGTGACGTCCCCGCACTCCTCCCCACGGCTGCCGCGGCGGCCGACGGTGGAGTCCAACCGTGTGTCCATCACAGGATTGCAGGTGAGGGGGATGAACGTTACAGGTGAGGGGGTGAATGTTACAGGTGAGGGGCATGAACGCGGCTCCTGCGGTTCTCCTGCCCCCATCTGCCTGGATTTTCCCACTGTGGCATTTCTTCTCGCTTGTTTATTTTGAGCTAAACCCCCAAGGCATGTCTGCAGGTGTGTGGCAGGGGGCACTGGGACATCCCGGGCCATGGGGACAGCCCTCAGGGAGGTGAGACCCCAACTCACCTGTTTCGTGCCTTTTGCTGATGCCACCAGCTCTCACAGCTGTGTTGGATGGAAGCCAGGAGTGTAGTGGAAGTTTCTTTCTTTGCTCCTTAAAAAAACAGAGGAATTCACTGAGATCTAAAGAGAAAACAGGCAGCAAGTGGCTGCTTTGTCCAGAAGAAATAAAATTACTTGGTGCCAGGTCGCCAGCATTAAACCCCTCCAGGCTTTCCCAGTCTGTCGCTCTCATTCCACATGAGTGGACAGGACAGGATCGCCCGGCCGTTAACGTTTGCAATTAGCCATCTATAAACACACCAACGTGTGGCTTGGTGGGTGGCTTTTGTGGCTCATGAATCAAAGCTGCCCAGCCCCACGTGGATGCTTGGGCAGAACAGTATGGGGTGTGAGTTTGCAGAGAAAGTTTTGCTGGAGATTTAAAAGAGGAGCAAATGTGAGCAGTTTTGTAGCTCATGCCAAACTTCCCTGTTCTTTCCCTGCAGGACTGTGTGCAGCTCAACCAGTACAAGCTGAAGGATGAGATTGGGAAGGTGAGTATTGGGATTGGGGTGGCATGAGGGGTTTTGGGTTGGGAGGGTGTCAGGCTTGCTTTCATTTTCCAGTCATGGAAATGCTCCAGAATGGGAGCAAGTCCAGCCACTCATCACGGCAGCTCTTTGTTGCTCGCTGTTCTGTTCTGAGTGGTGCCAACTGAATTGTGTATTTTTAAAATTATTACTAATTTTCCCCCTTCCCCCTCACACCCACACAATGGGGCATTTGAAGCTTTTCTTTGCTGTCAGTGTGATGTCAGAATGTACACCCCCCTGCTCGTCCCAGCATCGCCCACCAGCTCTGTGATCCCTGTGGGGTGGGTTTGTGGAGGAGCCCAGAGCCCAGTTTGGTGATGTGAGTTTTCTGGATTGTTCCTAACTCGTGCCCCATGGCTGTGCCACTCTGCAGGGCTCCTATGGGGTGGTGAAGCTGGCCTACAATGAGGATGATAACACCTACTATGTGAGTAGCACACGGCCCTGGATCCCGCAGTGGGGCAGGTGGGAGGGGGATGGATCCCCTCTGCTGCCTCCCTGCCCCATCCCACCAGCCACATTTTATCCATGACTTGCCCCATATTCCACATTTGTTCCCCTCTTGCAGGCAATGAAGGTTCTCTCAAAAAAGAAGCTGATGAGACAGGCGGGCTTCCCCCGTAAGTGACAGAAGGCCTTTTGGGTGGGGGATATTTTGGGCATCCTGGGGGATTGTTCCCAACTGGACACATCGTTGCCTTTTCCACAGGCCGCCCACCGCCCCGTGGGGCCAAAGCTGCTTCCGAGGGCTGCCTGCAGCCCAGAGGGCCCATCGAACAGGTCTACCAGGAGATTGCCATCCTGAAGAAGCTGGACCACCCCAACGTGGTGAAGCTGGTGGAGGTAAGTGCTGGCCTCTTTCCAAAACTCATCCTTGAGCATTTGGAGCCTGAGTGCTGCAGGGATGGGCTGGATGAAGAGGAGTGACCCCAGAAGGTCAGATCCTGCCTTTGGGAGAATTGTCTTTTCCTTGGTTTAGAAGGTTTTTTATTCTCACCTCCCAAAAGATGTTTTCTTCCCTGCTCAGAAAGGGAAATGCAGAAAAATGTTTCTTCTGTGGAGGAAACAAGTGCTGAGACGTGTTTTGGGGAAAAACTGGTGTTTCTGTGAGTTCAACAGTGCAGCTGCCTTGCCCTCCACCCACTGCCTGTATGAAACAGTCCAAAAATCAAGAATTAAGGATGTGCAGGCTGGAGTTTATTTGGCTCATGAGTCAGATGATGCTTCCTGTGTGTTTTAAATATTTGCTTCCTTGAAGTACAGCTACATCTCTGTACTCTTTTTTTCCCTCCTCTTGTGGGTAGATGCTCAGAGATGAGCAGACCATGCTGGTGGTGCAGATGGTACAGAACTGAGATGGCTGCTAAATAAAATATCTCAATGCTTAATTTGCAAAGTTTTCTTGGTGCTGTTTAATTGCCTTTTTGCTTCTTTTGGCAGGTCCTGGATGACCCCAGTGAGGATCACCTGTACATGGGTAACTGCTCACTGCACTGGGGTGTCAGAGGGATGGGGCAGAAGGTTCCCACTGTGTTGTGGAGCAGCTCTGTGTGCAGGGCTGGATCTCTCCTTCACTGTGGGTATAGCCTGGATGTGCTGGAGGAGTAAATGAGATGTAGTCTGGGTTGTGAACAGACAAGAGTGCTTTAGCACTTTATTGGCGGTAATTTGACACCAGGGCATGTTTTGCCATGAGAGGCACCAGTGTTGATGTTCTCAGCTTTGAAGCTGGAATGATGGAAAGCAGTTTTATTTTTCTGGCTTTGGGAAAAAGGCAGAGAAATAAATTATCCAAGTTACAAATTATCCAAGGTACAAATGAGCCATATCCCAACCTGCCTGGCAGACTGCAGTTGTTTCTTCAGGTAATACACAACTTTTGAAGAAGGCATTTTTTTAATCATTTATGTTCAGCCTGTACTAGTGGAGGAGCATGTGATGCCTTCATGGCCAAGCTTTGAGGTTTGCCCAGGGTGTGGGCTCAGCCTTTTTGGTGGCAAACTGAGGGGTTTTTTTGTGCCATGGAAGGCACTTCACAATCCTGAAGCTGCGGCACTGAGGAGATAGTTGGCAACATCCCCTTAACTGAAAATGGGAGCAACCCAAATGCCACGTGCCTTGCATAAGACAGCATCTCCTTTTTAAAAAGAGCATATTATTTTTAGAATTTTTGTCATTAAAATAATTGCTTTTGTGCTGAGGCTGTGCTCACAGGAGCTGTACCCTGTAAGTGATCTGTAATCACCTTCTCTTTTGTGTTGCAGTGTTTGAACTGGTGAAGCAGGGGTGAGTACTGAATTCCACATTTAATCCTAACACTTGAACATGAGATGGATTTGTGGGTGGCAGAGCTTGACCACCCAAGGTGGGAATAGGGTGCAGGTAGTGGGGGGGTTCGTGGTTGGGGCTTGAGGTTTGAGTAGCATTTCCTTGGCCTGGTTACAGCTGAGTACACCCTGTGTACTGTGTGCCTGTGTTTGGGGTTGTGTGCTGTCACCAGCTGGTGACAAAGCCTTCGTGCCGTGTTTCAGCAAGTCCAGGTGGGGAATGAACTCCGTTCTCTGTTGCCTTTGCAGCCCTGTGATGGAAATCCCAACCTTGAAACCTCTCAGTGAGGACCAGGCTCGGTTCTACTTCCAGGATCTGATCAAGGGCATTGAATACTGTAAGTGTCTCTGCAAAAATAATGGGATTTCTTATTTTGGTTTTTTTTTCTGAACATCTGGGGCTGGCCTTTCTGCTGGTGTGCAGTGCTGTTTCTGGTGGCTCATGCTGCCCAGGGGCTTTTAAAGCTGGGGCCGGTTGTGGCATTAGCAGAAAGGCTTAGGCCATATGGAGCCTTCGTGGTTACCTTTGCTGCAAACCAGTGCTGCTGCTGCACCACTCATTGTCCCTCTGGCTGCAGTGCACTACCAGAAGATAATCCATCGGGATATTAAACCTTCCAACCTCCTTGTGGGGGAAGATGGGCACGTCAAGATTGCCGACTTCGGAGTTAGCAATGAATTCAAAGGAGCTGATGCCCTCCTAACCAACACAGTGGGCACTCCTGCCTTCATGGCCCCAGAGACTCTCTCAGAAACCAGGAAAATCTTCTCTGGAAAGGTATTTAATAGCAATTTGAAGGGTCTTGGACCAACCTTGCACACACTGCCTGTTGTAGATTTAACTATGCTTTGTTCACTCTGCAGGCTTTGGATGTCTGGGCCATGGGGATCACACTGTATTGCTTCGTGTTTGGGCAGGTAATGAGATGAATTTTTCCATGCTGTTGGTGTTTGGGGGGTTGGTTTGTGCCTCCCACGTTCCAGGTAATCAGTGGGACTGGCACCCCATGTCCCTGTTGGAGCTGAGTGGAGATGAGGATGTGTGGATGGAAATGAGAAACCTTTGCCTGTCCTTGTGATTGGTGCCCAAAAGGGTTGGGTTTCTCTTCTTCCCCAGTGGAAAAAATTCTGTGCCCCAGCAGATTTTTTAGGAAAGGAGCTCTTATAGTAATTGGTAATTTTCAGTTAAATGTTTTTTTCATTGTGTTTAAAAGTAGACATTGATATAATCAGAAATCTTCTGGAATTTCCCTGTAACTGGAACTCTGATGTCCTTCAAACCCTATGAGATCCTGATGCTCCTCTGGCTGCCCCACTGCTGCCTCTTAACAGAAGTTGTTACTTTCCTCATTGCTTTTTTTCTTTGTGGTAGTGCCCTTTTATGGATGAAAGGATCTTGAGTTTACACAATAAAATCAAGACCCAAACGTTGGAGTTCCCAGACCAGTAAGTACTCAAAAACAAAAACAACCCATCAGTCCTTATTTTACAGCTCATTTGAGTTGCTTCTCAAGCACTGCCTGGGTAGGGCTGGCCCTGCTCTTCTGTGGTTTTGCAAAACTCAGGCTTTGAGTTGGCCTCTCCCTGCCCTGTACGTGGGGGATCATACTTCACATTGCCTCAAAAGGGAATATTTTGCTTTTTCTGAGGGTTTGGAGAGGAGGGTCTGTACAAGAACCCAGAGCTGCCTCCCTGTTGGGGCTGGAGTCCAGCCCCTCTGCCCAGAAGGCCCATAGTAACTGGCAGTAAGGTGAAGAACAGAGGCAGCATCCATCCCTTTCCCCATCTCATCTCTCCCTTCTTCCTTCCATAGGCCAGAAGTTACGGACTTTTTGAAGGATTTGATTACACGGATGTTGGATAAAAATCCTGAATCTAGGATTTCAGTCCCAGAAATCAAGGTACTGACCCAGCTTCCTGGTGTTGGCTGTGGATTCACTTCTGTTGGGTTCTCCTTGCTCAGCTTTTTTTGGGAGTCAGTTTGATCGCGCCAGGCTAGGTCCTCCCCCTGTGCCCAGGGCCCCTGGGCAGGTAAGTCCCAGCTCCTTCCCCTGCTCCGGGACCTGCTCAGCTTTGGGACCTTTGGTGCCTATAGAAGTTGCAGGCAAAAGGAAATCCCCTGAGTACAGTATTTCCTCTGCTACCAGGAAAGTACTGTGCAACAGCCTTTCGCAGGAGATTTCTGGTCCTTCGCCCCTGCGGGAGCCTGGAAGGGGCGAGAAGCTGAGAGAATGGAGACCAAGGTAGGGGGAAAGGATTGCGGGGGAATTGCGGAACCGTTTTGTGCTCCTCCTGCAGCCGACCAAGTCACCAGGTGTGTGGGCAAGGAGAAACAGGGGTTCTGCCTTCAGTCATGGATTAAACCAGGTCCAGGACGAGGGCTCGGTGGGTCTCCCCATCCCTGCTGCTCATATGTGTGGACTGGAATAAATCTCTCCGGCCTCCTGGTGCTGTCTCATCCATAAGATGAGAGTGAAGATAGGTCTTCTTCCCTAAAGCCTAGAGATACCCAGTGCTGTAGGTCACCAAGGTTATGGCTTGGTTGTTTTGCTGGGGCCAGTGGTGGCTCTGGACAAGCCACACCATGGCATTTTCTGCTCTGGGCTGTGCAGTTCCTGGCAGTGCTGGGGTGAGCTGGCTCACAGTGAGAAGGCACATCCCTGCCCTGCTCCCTGGCGTTTCAGGAGCACGTAGGGGCCATAGCATGGACAAGGAGATGCGTTTGCTAGGCTTGTGTTGTTTGAGTTACGAAAAAGAGGAAATCATTCCTGACAGGCTGTGTTATTAATTGAAGTTGCACCCTTGGGTCACCAAGAACGGAGCGGAGCTGCTGCCCACAGAGGATGAGAACTGCACCCTCGTCGAGGTGACAGAGGAGGAAGTGGAGAATTCAGTCAAGCACATCCCCAGCCTGGCCACCGTGGTGAGTACAAAGGAGTTGATGGTCTATGGATGTACAGCAGGGTCCACACTGCCTGCTGGGGTGGTCCTCAGCAGCTGGAGTTTGCTGCTGAAGGGCAAAAGCATTGGGCACAATTAGAGCAAAAACCTTCCCTCTCTTGGAAACAAGTGCTGCAAGACACTTGGGTGTCTCAGGGTCTCAGCAGCTCACTGGACATGGCCGTACCCCACAGTGCAGAGGAATATTTTAGAGCAGTTCCAAAGGTAACTGTCAGTGGGTTGCTGGTCATCACGCTTGAGCTGACTGCCTAAATATCATTGTACTTGCTCAGGGCAAAAGAGCATCTGGTCCAGAATCTGCCCGTGGCCAAGAGCAGGTGTTTTGGCCAGGAACAAGGAGCTCCTGCCCTGTTCTGCCTGTCCAGCCGTAGGGGCTGTGGGAGCTTCTCAGGATGGAGATTTTATCTGGGCCACGACGTGCATCAGCCCCCGCCTGGAGCTATTCTTGGTGGCTTCATCTCATCTCTTTTCAAGCTCATATTTTTATTCTCTGCAACCCACTGTGGTGGTGAGAACCACATTGTAACCCTGTCCTGTGTGGAAAGTGAAATCCTTTGTGGTTTTGAACCTAATGATTTCTTTGGGTGCCCCCAGCCCTCATGTTAGGAGAAACAGCAAGTGACCATTCGCAGTTCCCTGGCATGGTGATATCTGCCTGTAGGCATCCAGGCTGTGATTTTTTTGAAGAACAGGTTTCCCTTTGAAGCCCCGTTTCTATCTCATAGCTGTGCCCACATCTGGCCTCATTTCTGGAGCTCTCTCCATTTTGGTACCCTGCAGAGATCTCACTGACCGCAGATGTGAATAATCAAATGTGCCTTGTGCTGCCCAGGCTGAAAAAGCAGATGTTGCTCTAAAGAGATCACCACTGATGAGGAGTTTACCCCCTTTTTTCCTGTTCAGAGGGGACTTGATCAGTAGGCTCAGTGCTCCCAGCCCTGTTGAAATCCAGGTGTGTTCAGCACAGCTCAAGGCAAATGAGATTTTACTGCACCTCTTTGACTCTTAAATAACACACTGCCTCCAGGCAGATGTAGTATATTCACATTTGCATTTGATCTTCAAAATTACCCTCTGGTGCCTGATCTTTGTGCAGCCAAGAGCAGGCGTTGGCACTCCAGTATGACATTCACTCACGTGGCTTTGACTCTTAAAGCACCCTTGCCTTCAGACACAGAATGGCTCTCTGTGTGCCCTGGTGAGCAGATAAACGAGGCACAGAGAAGCAACATCAAATGAAGCTGCTGAGGCAGGGTGCAGTGCTGCTCACCTTGTTGTCTGCTCCCACCAGCAAAACAAACTGTGGGATGCCAAGGAAGAATCCTGACACACCTGTGTTCCCACCAGTCTCTGATTGGTAACTTTAGTGTTTTGCAGCCAAAGCTGGACAAATTGCCAGCTTTTCAGTTTGGTTTCAGATGAACATAAAGGTAAAATTACGCCAGTTCCTTCCCCTTTCCCTTTCCAGTGAATTATTTTGCCAGGTAATCATGGAAGACTGGGAATTTGCAGGTACAGGATGCGGTAATCAGTAAAACCTACTTCTGGGGAGGAAAGAAACCTCTCAGACTTGGCTTTGCTCTCTCCTTTCCAGTCTCTTACACCTAGTGTGGCTGTCACCTGCAAGGGTTTCGGATGAGAATACAGCCCCTGTATTAAGCAGCTGGAGACTTGCGAAGATGCTTCCTTCTGATTTCTATTAACAGAGAACTTTGACTTGTTTTCACTAGTTTTTTTTTTAATTACTTGGGCACGCAAGTTGGATGTTCCTGTTGCTCTTGAATGAAGGAAAAGCACCCCTGATGAACTGCATTCTTATTTCGCAGATCTTGGTTAAAACGATGATCCGGAAGCGATCCTTTGGGAACCCGTTTGAGGGGAGCAAGAGGGAGGAGCGGTCATTGTCTTCCTCTGGGAACCTGCTGCCGTAAGTGTCATCACCTCACCTCAGCCCAAAAAGACTTTTGCAGCTTTTTCTGATGCTCTGGAGGAGAAATTAAATAGTTGGGCTTTGAAACTTTCACAGGGGCCATGACTGCAACATTCACACCCCATCTGTCTGATCTGTAACTGCTTTATGGGATTTTTGTGACATGGAACATCCTGCTGTTCTGATGGGATGAAAAACATGTTTTTATGGCACTTTCAGTCTGTTACATGGGGAGAGATGACACATGCTCTGTGTTCCAAAGATCCCATGGCAGGGAAGGGACAAAAGCCGGTGTCTCATGGCCTGCTTTGCCTTTTTCTGAGTCGCTCAGGATCTGTTTTATTTCCTTTGAAAACAGGAAACAAGGCAGTGAAGATAACCTGAAATGCAACGACTTGCCCAACGTGGGAGAGGAGGAACTTCTTTCTTGAACGTGGACTTCACGGTTCTGTTGAGCAGCTCAATCCAGGGCACGTCACCAAGTGTGCACTGGGGACGAGGTGACCAGAGCCCAGAGCAAACACAGCATGACATGGCGCTATCTCAGTACAATGCTGGATGTAGAGCTCACATAGCAGCATGTTATCACACGTTATAAGACATCTGATTATTTGCCATAAACATGGAACATCTCCGAGCACTTGGGACTGCTGACTTCAGGTGGGAGAGGCGCTGGCAGACAGGAGAGAGGTGAGCGGTGGTGGTGAGCAGCAACAGGGCTTTGCAAAACAAACCCACAGCAGCCAAAGGAAAATGCATTTGGAACTGCTTTTAGCTGGTTTTAATGCCAAGTAATTTGCAGGGACTGACGCCAGTGTCCCAGGGGCACGATGCCCATCGTGTGGCCGTGGGCACGTGCAGAAGGGTGAAGCTTTTGCCAAGTGGGATACACAGCAGTAAAACCAACCACACGTGTGCACTTTGAGAGTTCACGACCCACCAGGAATGTTGTTGCATCTATTTCTTGTCGTTCTGGTTTGTTTTTAATTGACACCTTTTTAACTGCATGGGAACAAAGCAAAAACCCACCTTTTCAGCTTTTTAAAGAATGCCTACCTTTGTGAGCCAAGTCGTATGAAACAGCATCTTCAGGACGTTCAGAAAGTAAGGTTAATTACCCCCTCAGGTAATTAACGCCTTTACAGAGGCCTTGGTGTAACCAGGACTTGGTAAGTTAGGTATTCAGTGTATGAAAGGAAAAGGTATTTAAGGGCTTAAGTTCAGTTTGAACTATATTTGCTGCAGACATATGAGTGAAAGGTGGTGTTTAGAATGTTTTAAACAACAGAAGAAGCACTAACAGTTTGTTTCTAAATCTTTTACTTGATCTAGGTAGATATACTATAAAATATAAAATTCAGGGTAAAATCCTTCACTTCCATGTACATTACATGGTTTACTACAATTAAAAATAATACAACTTATGCTGTTTTTTAAGTATAGACTTAGGGCTTGCTTAGAATTTAAGATCTTAATGATTAGCTAGTAATTTTCAAAGAAACATTTGTTTTCCAAACTCTTAATCTGGATTCTGGGGCCAATGCTATGTATCTTTTGCGAGTTTGTTACTAGTAATTTGTGAATGCCTGTGGATCAGAGGCTTGTTAGTAAATTAAGTGTATATCTAGTTTATGGATTGTTCCTTACGAAGAGCTCTTTCACCTTCAGTCAGATTACTCTGATTATTTGTGGTGCTTGTACAAAATAATAATCTGTCATGTGGTGGGAGAGACTCTGGCGTCCAGACTCTCCCAAGTTCTCTGTGCTCGGACAAAGCTGGAGAACGAGGAGCCAGGGTTTGCCTGAGGAAAGGGGTCACGGTAAGTATGGTTGTTTTGTGGATGGAGTGTGGGACTAGGGGGGAGAAGATTTTTTTCCTTTCTCAGTCTGATGTGGTTGTGTGACCTTGAACGAGGCATTTGAGGTACCTGACAGAGAAGGAGGATTTGAGTCTCCCAAGCTTGTGAGGGACTGATAAGGTGTAATTCTTTGCCCTCAGGAAGAAGGCACTAGGAGACTGCCAAGTGTCTTGATCTCTGTAAGTGTAAGTAGTGTAAGATCTCTGCCTGTTAACCCTGGCCATGGATGCCCTGCCTTTAGAAAAGTGACTGTTCCCTTGTCTTCCTTTATTTTATCCTGGACAGCACAAGCAGCAGCGTGTCGAGGTCCTTGGCCCCGCTGCAGTCAGACCTGGCTAAGTAATTCCTGGTTAAGACTGGTTTTTGTTAAAGCCAGGACAGCATTAGCAAGGGTGCAGATGCCTACCCAAACTGTCCCTTACACCTTTTGATCACTTGAAGCGATGTTCCCCCCTAAATTGTAATTTATTATGGAAGCATTGTGCTGCTGGCCTCTCTCCAAAGCCAGTGAGGACAGTTGGTGGTTTAGGAGCAATACTGTGGAGTTTGGAGCCATAAGACATGCACTGTTTTCCTCCCATTTTAGTCCGAGGCTATGCCAAAGCCCTGCAGCTTCAGCTATGGGAAAACCAAACAGGTAACTTGGGGACCAGCACTATTACAGCTGTCTGCTCCCCCTTTCCTACACAGGACTTTTCATTGTGGAAATGTGTGTGAGTGGGCAGCCTGGTTCTCTAACCCTGCAAATGGACTTGATCTGCCAAAAAAAAATTGTAAAAAGCTAGGGGATCTGATTCTTTGTAGGTAGTGCATAGTAATGTGTGTGGTGTGTTTGCTAGAGGTGTGTTGTAGAGATCTCTGTGCTGCCCATCCCTGGGTGTGATTTGTCAGGTGAGACAGTTTACATTGACCAAACAGGTCTGCCAGGTGTAACGCAGCTTCTCAACAGCTGTACCAGCTCCCCAATGCCCAGCCAGTCTCTGGGCCTCAGATGCTCCCACTGATCAGTGTCTGATTGCCTGCACGGGCTTGGTTCTAAAGGATGCTAAACTCAGCACTTCCCCAAGGTGCTCTCCAAACCGAGTGTCCCTCAGTGCAGGCTCCAGAGGGGCTGCAGCCAAATGCATGTTTCGGAAAGAAACTCAATGTGGATTTTTCTGGTTGGTCAGCTCTGTTGAAAGCATAAAGCGTGGCCGTGTGAGGGAGAACTCTCTAAATGCATGACCTGTTAGAGAAGCTGTCCTGTGTATATAAACCTGCTCAGTTCCCCAGCTGCTGTTCCTTAGTAGTAATGCTGGCTTTCTCCTTATAGTGAAGTGAACATTTTGCTTGTGCCTTGGAACTGGGCGATAGCTTGATTTCCCCAACTCCCTTCCTTCCAAGCAAGCCCGGTGCTGACTGTGGGCTTACTGCTGGGTACTAAGCCTTTTTGGCTCTGAAAGCACACAGGAACGTGCTAAGGGGAAACCAGGCCTCTTACCTGAGTAGTTTTCCATGGTGGTCCCCTCTTACCTATCAGGCAATTGATCTGTTTCTTTTCTAAGGTCCTGAACTATTCCTGATTTTTATACTGTTTGTTTAATGACCAAGGCTTATGTTTCACTCCTACCCCTTTATTATGCATTTAACTTTATCAGGTGTATCAAGTTTAAATACTGTGTATTTACCACTTTTAAATTATATTACCTAAGAAGAATAAACCAACAACTAAGTGTTTTTCCACACAGGTGTTCAAGCTTCACTGTACATGTTGAAATAAATAACATGCAACCAAACCCAGAGTTAATTGATCAAGTGGAACCATTATTCTGTTTGAGTGATCTTTATCAAGCTGTGAGAGTCTGTTTGTTGGAAGAGGAATCTGAAAGCACTCTGCTATGTTAGTAAAGTCTGGTGCACTACTATTACTGGGGATCTTGGGCTAGGATGAGACCACAGTGGCTCAAGCCACTATGTAATCCAAACTGAGCGTTCACATGCACAGACTGGAGCACTGACTCTTGGAAGGGCACTCTTTGAGCTGGGACACAACTTAGTACTCAACAGCAGGCACATAAAGAATAAAACAAAATGAAAATGCTGTAGTTTACCCACTGTGCTGCTGGAGAAAGGCAGCCAGGATGCTGGGGGTATGGAACAGATCCCAGGGCTCTGTAACACCAGAAAAGGTTCAGAGAAAGGGAAAACCTGGACTTTGTGAGTCAATGTGATCACTAGAGGTGCTCAAGGCCATGTGAATATAAAAGCCAACAAATCCACTTCAATCAAATTGTGTAAACCCATTAAATGCAGCAGCCCAGACACAGGGTTGGTTTGGTGGTGAAAAGCCCGGGAGGTGTGCCAGGGAATAACAGATCTGTTCTTCCAAGCAGTTGGTACCAGCACTCAGATAAAGACCCTAAGATCTTGGCCTCTGACTTACAAGTCTTTTCCCTTGGAGAGGGTTTAAGGCAACAGACATGGACAAGGTGTCAGTAGAACCAAGGCAGAGCAGCTGTAGCTGCAGCAGCACTTCTGCTGAGAGGATCAAGAGGCAAAGTCCACAGAGCCCTGGCTTTGATAGCCCTCCACTAACGCTTGGTATGTGGGGAGGAATGAACAATCAAAACCCAGCTTGCTGAACTTCAAGATGGCTGAGGGAAGGTAGTATTTTATTAAAGTAAATTTTAAAGTAATAGCATAAAAATTAGACAAAACAGAAAAAAAGTTCTGTAACCAGTAAGCCATTTATCATAGCACAATAGAGCCAGACTCTGCTTTATCTTGGTCTGTGGCCACTGGAGCTTGGAGATGCAATTAAATAGTAGGTACAGGCTCAGCTAATATTCACAATCCTTCAGGGAAAGAAAAATTACAACAGCAAGGAGCTGCTGTCCCAAGGTTAGGCACCTCCTGGCAGTGGCCATGTTCACTCTAAGGAAGAATCTGTGCCTATTGTCCTGTGCCCTCTGCTATCAGTGAGCTCAGGGACAGGAGGGCTGGCAAAATTATGATGCCAGAGCTGTCCCTGTCCCAGGCTCAGCCAGTGCAGAGGTCTGGCATAAAGCACAATTTTCCCTCTGTGCATATAACCTGGAAAAACAGCAGACAAAGAGCAGACTCAGTTCTGCTCCCTGGGAGTGGCTCCCAAGTAGTAAAGATTAGTGAAGATGGTCCCTTTCTCAGTTAGGTTCCCCACTTCCTTCCAGCAAAGAGGGGGTGGTCTCATGGCAAGGTCAAGAAATGTTCCCAGCAGCAGTTTAGAGCAGTAGTTGGTCCTGCAGCAACAGGAGCTCAGGAGTTTGCTCCATATGTCTCACCAACTCCCTGCAAGGATCAGAGATTACAGATGCCAGAAACTCTTCTTTCTCCCCTTTCCGATCACATAAAATCCTTTGCACAGGCAAGCTACTTCCTGTTACTCAAACTTTACTTTTCCAGTGGCACAAGGTATTTTGATTGAGAAATCTGCCCTCTGCAGCCACACTTCCCTGTAGGGCTGAGCTCTGCCTTCAGAACCAGTCAAGCAACCAAATAAATCCCACTGACCAAACAGATCATTTGGACCCTGGAGGGAATGGTAACTCTGGCTGTCAGCACACTGGTCTCAGAAAATACCAACCCATTGAATGGGGTTTTTCACAACTGCAGGAACCCCAAAAGCCAAGAGGGAAGGATTTGATGTGAACAGGGCTGTTCCCTACAGCTCTTAGAAGGCAAAAGCCAATGACTGCAACCCAAAAAGGTGGTGCAGTAGGAGCATGACAAATTCTTGAACATATATTTTCCTCTCCAAGAGTGGTTGCCCAGGAAACATGACAATATTTGTTTCTAGTACTCTTCCCTGCAACAGCTTTGAGGTAAAAATTAGCTTCTTATGACGAAGACAAAGTTTCCTTAGAACTGTGGTTCAAAATCCCCATTTGATGTGGACTTTCTACATCCTGTTTCAGAATCTCTGTGGAGTCAGAGGAGGAAGCAATTTTGCCTTTACCCTGCCTTCGTTGATGCTTACCAGTTCATAATCCTCCACATATTTGTATTTCTTCTCCCGATAGTAGTGTCTCTTCTTCATGCAATACAGAACAACAATGTCACACAGCACTGTTGCCTAGTGGAGATTGAAAGAGTTTAAGACAGTGATCCTCAGAACTGAGGCACTAATCCAGAATCGAGTCCAAGTGCAGAGTGCCACTTACCACACCAAACAGTGCTAAGCCAGAGCCGATGTTAATCATGGTAGGAATTACATCAAATTTTCCTGCCTAGAAGACAGTTACAAGCCTGAGCATGCTTTTCAGCATCTCTGAAAGCCCTCGCTACAAGATGTCCAGGAACTGTCACCCTACCTTTCCAAACACTATGATATCAAAGCGGATGCCATAAGCTTTGACAAGCGTCCGTGATTCAGTGCCATCGCTATTCTTGTAGTATTTTGCAAACCTGCAGAAAAGATAGGTCAGAGCTTAGCTGGAAATTTTGAGGTTGCTTATGTGATCATGCAACATCCAGATGTGTTTCCCATCCCAAGAGGATGGGCTGAACATTGGTACTTCAGACGCAAGCCCTGAGTTATGGAGATTTCATGCTGGCAAGTTCATATAGGAGAAAACCCCAAAGCAGGTGAATTCAAGACAACAGTGAGCACCATAAAATGAGGAAACTTGCAAGGCACAGGAAGGGGTGAAAGCAGCTTTAGCAGGGGAGCAGAAGGACTAACAGGAAGAAGTTCAGCTACACGAGAGAAGCGGTCAGGCAGCTGCAGGGCACCAGGCAGCCGCGAGAGGGCAGGGCCGGGAGCACCCGCGCGGCTCCGCCTGGCACACAAAGGCTGCTCCCTTGTCCCGCACTGAGTGTCAGCAGGCAAATGACAGGGAAAAGGGGTGAGAACAAAGTGAGATCAGACTTACTCTGCAACGTGGTTCACTAAGCCAGGAGGAAGTAGAAAAGAGGGTGGAAGAGAAGAGGAAACATTGGTAAGGGGCTGTACCAGAGTCTGAAATTAGCAAGAGTATTTCAGATCCAGATGTGATATCCTGCAGATGGTCCTGACACCCTCATACCTGCCGCACCTCCCAAACACACATTTGTGCTCTTCACAGCTCCTTAGCAAATTCATCCAAGTTCCACCCAAAGATCCTCTGTGCTAAAGCCGACTTTGTGCTTCTAGAAATAACAGCCCTGAGGCATGTTTCCTCATAAGCAGGAATCCTGTAAGGACCCTGTCAAGGCGGCCAATCCATATTTAATATTACAGTCTGAGTCTGGATGCAACCAGCTGCCAGCTCTGTACTGGTGTTGCACAGGAAGTGCTGGACTTAGCTCTACTGGCCAGAATGTGTATGTGGTGGTGTATGCCAGGATAGTTCTGGTGCAGATACGGTCTTCAACTGACAGAGACACTTTTACAGGTTAGTTTTTCCCCCAAATAGAGTGAAGGACATGCTTCAGTCTCCCAGCTCCACCTCAGTCCCCTCAAATTCTGCCCTATCAGCATACCCTGTGACAGTCAGTTGTCCCATTGCCACCCCATCGATCAAACAGCCACCAAAAAGCTGATGGAAAGATGACTCAGGCACTCTGACACAATCGGAGCTTCACTGACCTCCCCCCTCTGCTGTGGTTTGCACACAGTGAGGATCCCACCTGCTCTGTATTACA
Organism: Tichodroma muraria; assembly: GCA_013390105.1. Lineage (NCBI taxonomy): Eukaryota > Metazoa > Chordata > Aves > Passeriformes > Sittidae > Tichodroma > Tichodroma muraria. Next base: position 70,912 of record WAAG01044114.1, read on the forward strand.
GCATCAAAAAAGCTCTCCAGGTTTTCTTCTGTTGCTCTCTAAGCACCATTGAAAGCCCCAAACTACCACAACTGCCAGTGGCAGGTGGAGCTGCAGGGACACCAGGTGCCCTCCACAGCCACATTACCTGAAGTTGTAGCCAGGTGAGACGGTGTGGGCAGGGTCCTTGTTGTCAAGGCGCCGGAAGGAATATTTTGGCACACAGTGGGAAGCGGCTCTGTCCAGGTTGCAGTCCCAGTTGATCTGCAGTGCCATGACTCCACCCTGCCAAATGGAGGAGAGGAGGTGATGGGCAGTCCAAGTGCACAGCCAGACCAGCACGAGGCTCTGCTGACCAGGACCTGATTTACTGGCTCTAATCCCAGGCTCAGTCCAACACTCTTTTCTGCTGCTACCAAACCTTGCACATAAACCCACCCAAACAAAGCAAGGCCAATTATTTGTTAAGTGGAATTGACTCCAGTCCCTTTGGCCAGAGCACTTTCCATCCTGCAGCTGCTCTGTGTTCTGGGGCTCATGCCATGAGGCAGAGGAGACAACCCCTTATCATTCCTCTTAACAGCTGAAGCCCAAGAGAAGGGTCTGCCAAATACCTCCACAGCCATTTCCTGGAAGTCCTGCCCTGCAGCTTCAACTATTTTCCCTAAACGGAAGATAGGGCAGAAGGGATCTGTCTGGGCATCATAGATGCAGTTCTTGAGGTAGGTGGAGTTGATAGTGGGGAGGATGTTTCGCCTACAGAACAGAAAGAGAAGAGTTGTTGCATCCCCTTTACTGCCCAGTGTGCTGACCCTCTCACAGACAGTGTGATGACCCTCTCACTATTTACTTGCTGAAGTTGAACTTGGGGTACCAAATGTTGTTCTTCACCAGAAGGGTGAAGTTCTCAGCTTCTCTCAGGAACGCTGGCCTACAAAACAATAGGGAAACATAAACAGGACTCTGCAGAGTCCTCGGTGCTCATCTCTTCAGCTATTCCCAACAACATCTCACTAGGAGAAGCATCAGATGTGTACCATGAGCCTGCTCTCAGGAGGGGCACTGTAGAGTAAGAAGACAGAGCACTCACCTGGGTATATGATAGTCATCCTCCACAGGGCACCATGCAAAGACTTCACAGGTTTTAATGCTGCTGTTGTACTGAACACACTCCCCTGTCTGGATGCCTGGAAAGACATGGGCATGGAGGTACTACTGAGCAAAACCAGGCAGTATTTGACCTGTGACACCCCCTCACTCCATAGGGTGAAAGCAATTTCCCAGAGGTGAAGTGCCACTACCAAAATCCACATTATCTTCCATTGCAAGTGTAATTTCAGAGAAAGAAGCAGCAGGTGCTTTTCCTGAGTCAAATCTTCATCCATGTGAGATACTGCTACAGGGACTGAAGGCCATGAAAAAGCTTCACACTGTTTGCTAACTCACCAAAACCCACGTCTACCCAGCATCCACCCAACACAGTCTAAGTTCATCTGGTCTAAGTCCACCAGAACAAAAATCTGAGCTTCCCCTTCAGTTCTCTTACATGTGAAAGAGAACAAGGAGACTGAAGTGAAATGCTGCTTCCTTCACAGCAGGGAAGGCACAGCACAGAGGCACCACAACCCAAACTGAAAGGAGCCTTTGCAGAAGGTTTCTTACCACTGCTGTGGGTGCTGACATATCCTGGAACACAGTTGTTCTTCACCTTGCACTTTGTTTGATCATCTGGGAGCTGGAGAGGAACAATAGTTACATAAAACTCTGAGAACCCTCTCCCCCACACTACCACCCACACAAGGCAGGATTAAAGCAGATCTTGCACCTACCTCCGGGCAGCGGCCTTGGCTCTGGTTCAGTGTGAGTATCACATTGGTCATGACAAACACGGTGTTCTCACCCTGAGCATGCAAAACAAGAAGGAAACTTAAGAGTGACAGTCTGCAAAGAGCATCCAAGGCACTGCACCAAACATGTTTGCTGACAGAGCCCAGGTGACCCAGCAGAGGGGACTTGCTCTGGACACTGCTGGTGCAGGGCTAAAGGAGCAGATTCCGGTGTGTATCGCCTGGTGCTGCTGTGTTTAGCCAGAGGAAGGACAGTGGGACTGGCAGCTCTTTCTGTCCTCCCCCTTGGTACAAAGTTCCTCATTCACATTATGAAAACAGCTCACACAGCTCCTCAGGGGAGTTGTAAGGCAGGCACAGAAATAGAGCTCCAGCTGCAAGTCAGAGCACAACTCCCACTCTTTCTTTTTGCAATATATCAGTTAGGAATTTTCAGTTAGGTCCTGTTTCTTCAGGGAGCACTATTTTCATTACTCTACTTTCACTACTTTCAGATCTGTATGACTCCAGATCTGTCATCTTCTTCCGCTCCACTGAGACGCAAATATGACCACTCAGCCAAAATCTGGCTAAATGTGTCTTTTTCTGCACCACATGTCATGCAGACAGAGGGACCCATGACCAGCAGCTTGGCTGTGCCTGCCCAGCCCAAAGGCCACCACATATGGCCCCCACAGCACAGATTCCCACAGCTACAATCAATCAGTCAGTAACTACAGCGATGCTTCCTGTTCAGTTCTGCATCAGGTGACTTGCAGGCTGTTCCTGTGGCTTCTGCCAACAACTTAACTTGGGGTTGTTTGCTTTAGAAAGCATAAGAAAGATGACATGCGGTTATTGTTGCAGCTTCTTCCTGACACCTGCAAAGTTCTCCCTCCTCTGCCAGGACCAGTGGTGTTGCAAGTCTTTGTGGGCACTATGGTCAGTGGGATCAGCGCACCCTCAGAGAAGGAAGGGCTCCAAGGAGAACTTAGAGCCCATTTGAGTATGCAAAGGGGGCTTATAAAAAGGAGGGAAGGGGACTTTTTACACAGGCAGATAGCGATAGGGTAGGGGGGAACAGTTTTAAACTAAAAGAGGAGAGATTTAGATTAGATATTAGGAATTCTTCACTCAGAGGGTGGAGAGGCCCTGGCACAGGTTGCCCAGAGAAGCTGTGGCTGCCCCATCCCTGGAAGTGTTCAAGGCCAGGTTGAGCAGGGCTTGGAGTAACCTGGGATAGAGGTCCTGCCCACAGCAGAAGGGTGGAATGAGATTATCTTGGTTGCTTCCAAACCCAAGCCATGCTACAGTTCTACACAAGCACAAACACAGACACATTTTTCTTTGAACAAGCCTCCCCAGGGCATGTGCTCAGCATGATCTGCAACAAGGCAAAGCTGCTTCATTCTCTCACATCATGGCCGTGCTGGAGCCAAAGCTGCTCCAGCTCCCAGTGGACTTTAGCAAAGCAGTAGCTGTTTGTTAGAAAAACTTCCCTCTGCATGTGAAAGTAATTGATACCTGAGGAGGGATGACATAGTCAGCTACATCCCAGATCCTGGCTCCCAGGGTGGATGTGTTTGTCAATGTTACTCCCTTCACCTTCGTGGTTACAGAACTGACCACAGAGTCTGTTTTCTGGTAGCCCTTTTCCCACAGAAAAACCCACCTGAAAGAGAAGGATTGCAAGAAAACAATAGATAAACACCATAAACTAGTTCAGACTGGATTTTCTCCTTTTTCCATGTCACCTGAAAGGGCCATTCCAGACAGTTTCAAAGAGTTTTCTTACAAAAAGGTCACCAAATTGGCAATCTCCTGTCTGATTTTTGGGGTGATTTTTTTATTNGCGCCCCGAGCCGCCCGCCGGGCGCTGCCGCAGCCCCGGGGCTCGGAGCAAATTGCCCGAGGCCAGCGGAGGCAGCGGCACCGGCAGCCACGGACTTTTCACGGCTGTTTTCACAGAATCACAGAACCNAGACCAGTCTGCAGGGTCTAATTTGCTTTTATGCCCAGGCCTGCTGGGGGAACGACAATCACCTGAGACGATCCCACTCCTGAAGGGCCCTCGGGCCATTCGCTTAAAAGTTCGACCTGATCCTTGCGGGGTCCTTTCCAACTCAGAATATTNTATCGAGGCCAACCTGTGACCGAACACCACGTTGTCAAATACACCAGAGCACGGAGTGCCACGCCAGTCTTTATTTTAACACTTTCAGGCTCGGTGATTCCAACACCTCCGTGGGCAGCCCGTTGCAGTATCTAATCACCCTTCTGGGAAGAAATTCTTCCTAATTCTTCCTAGTGTCCAACCTAAACCTACCCCGGCACAGCTTAAGTCAGTGCAAGGACCAAGCAACTGCCTGCAAAAGAGAGCAGNGGCCCCCCGCCGCGGAGCCGCCTCCCCTCAGGGCGGCCGGCCCGGGACACCCGCGCCGCCGCCGCCCGCTCACCCGATCACATAGGCGAGGACGCCGAGCTGCACCAGGCGGTTGATGAGCCCCACTTTGCGGCTCCGGATCAGCACGATGCGCGGGGTGTCGTACTCGAAGAGGAAGCTGTGGAAAGCCCCGCACAACGCCATGGCGGCGGCCCGGGAAGGGAAGGCGGCCGGGCAGGGAGGGAAGGCGGCTGGGACGGAGCCGTCCCGGGCCGCGCCGCGGCTGCCGCAGCCCCACAGCGCCCCGAGCCGCCCGCCGGGCGCTGCCGCAGCCCCGGGGCTCGGAGCAAATTGCCCGAGGCCAGCGGAGGCAGCGGCACCGGCAGCCACGGACTTTTCACGGCTGTTTTCACAGAATCACAGAACCCATTAGGTTGGAAAACACCTCTGAGATTATCGAGGCCAACCTGTGACCGAACACCACGTTGTCAAATACACCAGAGCACGGAGTGCCACGCCAGTCTTTATTTTAACACTTTCAGGCTCGGTGATTCCAACACCTCCGTGGGCAGCCCGTTGCAGTATCTAATCACCCTTCTGGGAAGAAATTCTTCCTAATTCTTCCTAGTGTCCAACCTAAACCTACCCCGGCACAGCTTAAGTCAGTGCAAGGACCAAGCAACTGCCTGCAAAAGAGAGCAGAGCATATTGTAGACTGTCACCTTCCCATCCACAATGACCAAATTCTTTATTTATCCTCTTGCAGAATTAATCTTTGCTATAAAATCATGGATCTACCACCTAGTCCACACACCCTCCACCTTGTCCTGAGATGCCCAACACAGTTCTTATTGTAGAAACATCACTATAACCCTCATAAGAGCAGGTAAATCATCAGGCAAAATGGCAGTGGGAATTTCAGGCAGTACAAAACTGTTAAGATCCTTTAGTTCAGCTGTATATTAGTAAAATGCTTATTTTTTTACAAAACCAGACAAAACAGAAAGGACCAAAAGAAGTGCAGAAAGGGTAGGAATATGAGTGAATATTCAGTGTAACTTTCAAAAGAAAAATTGGTTCATATGCTAGAACAGAAATGTATAAATGCCTACGGTAGTATTTTCCCACTCTAGATATATAAAATGCTGCAATATGAATATTAATACAATTAATGCATTTTTCAATAGAAGATATAAATACAAGTGGCATAATCTGCCAGCAATATATCTTAAAATATATGTGGGAAATGGAAATGGCAAACTGCTGGGTTAGCACAGAAAGAACAAAGCTTCGCTGAAAGGAGTGCAATACACACCTGTTACAACCCTTCTCACCTGGTTTCTACAAAAATAGAACATGTCTAAATAGAACAAAAAATAGAGAACAAGAAAAGGTGTTGGAGCACAGATTAATTTACCCTGAATTTGCTGCTCCTTGGATGTACTCTGGCCTTACACATCATAGCACAAAGCTACTCACACATGTTGGAGGGGAGGAGGTAGAGTTGTTAAGGCCTGCTTGAAGCTAAGAGCAAACAGGAGGCCAAAGTCCCACATTACAATTCCAATGAGTATGAATGAAGTGCCCAAAAATATTACACAAAAACGGTAAAAGAACTTTTCATTGTAATTCCTTGGTTCAAGCTAAAAAGAACAATACAAAGAGAACCCACTGGGCTTTTCAGAAAAAGCTTTGTGTCACTGGAATAGTCTAAAATGAGTGTGTTTGATCTGGTCGGACCATGAGGTCTCCAATAGTGAGTTATGAAACTCATCCAGTGGCCTCTTTCTGGAGCCTCGCAATCCAGGGCTGCAGAAAGCTGACAAGGCTGGGGCAGAAAAATGCTCAGCACCACATTTTTTAGGTGATACATCTTTTGGGCTTCCTTCCTTCAGGGTCATGCTTTGAGGTGACTTCTGGCTTTCTTCATGGTGCAATCAGACAGTGAAAGTGCTGGAATGCTGAAACCAATTCAGGTTGTGATGTACTGCCCTTTTTTCCTTCAGCAAGAGCTGCTCATGGTGCTTCTGAGTTGGTGGGCATTTGCCACAGCAGCACCTCTTTTGGCAATCCAGGGAAGAGGCTCCTTGTCTAAGGGTTAGCCCCAGCTCATGTTCTTCATTATGATGGTTCTCATGCGACTCACCAGTACACATCGGCTCAGATTCGTCATTTTCATTGTTCTCATTGGACTGGCTGGTGCAGCAGCTTGCCAGCAGCACAAAATTTCACAGGGTGGCTCTGCAACAATTCCCAACGTAAATCAAAGAAAACAGCATTTGTTCTTTCATCCAGCCACAGAGAGAATTTTCAACAGGGATCCTCACCATTGGGTTCTGCCCTTGACACAGCACAATAGGGATAATGATGATCGATCAGCAGATCTGGAGGAGGATTGTTTTTCTGTGTTGCCATCACCCACCCCAGCGAAACCGAATCGACACCTCACGAGTTGTTTCAACGCCGACGCACTCCCGCGGGCACGTGCCCACCACAGGAAAGCAGCAATTTTTAGTTGACTCAAGAAAACACATCCTCTGGTGACAGAGTGCCCATGCTCTGATAGCTGTAAAATCATGTTATTCTAGACCAGCTCTGAACTCCTGAGCACAATTCAGTATTCTGGACATCAGGATTTTCTACTCTGATCAGTAGACAGTGGCAAGAATCATGGGAGCCTTAATCAACTTCTAGTTTCTTATTCTATCAAAACCCTGACTTTCCTGGTGCACAGCTCACATCAGCTTATGGATCAATAAGCAGTCACAGAGCATGGAACAAAGAGATCCTTTAAATGTGACAATGAAAAGCTGACAGTGCAGGCAAAAATCATTATATTAAACTGAAAGACCTACTACACCACACAATGATCCTAATATTCAAGCTCTGATAACAACACCCATATGCCTTCTGTCTCAGACATGCTGTCAGGACTCAAAGTGCTGTATGTATTGCTCTTGACTGGTTTACTTGACTGATCTCTACACCCTGTTTGCCCTCATTTAAATAAATAATTTGAATAGGAATAATTTGCTTAGCTGAAGGGTCAGTTCCAGGAGTGGCAGGTACTTACAGGTCCCTCTGTCACTGCTATTCAAAATTTGTTTTACAGTTGGTTGCCTGTTCAAGTACCAAAAGAGAAGCTGTTTAGGAGGATATGTCTGGTGTAAAAGCCAGCAGCTCAGCCTTCTGCTTGCTACAATCTCCAGGTATTCCTAAGACAGAGACATCTAAAGAAAAAATCATTTTCCTCCTTTCTTTTTGGGCTCCCTGTTGCCCTGTCTGCTCTATCCTTGTTGTTCTGCTTTGCCATCTTGATGCCAAAAAAACAGTGCAGAGCAAGCTTTTAACTGATTCCACTCTCTCCTGCACACCCTACTGCAAGCTAAGTTTGGGAAACTCTGAGTAGTTTAATCCGAGTTCCTGAGATCACACGATCATTTGCTTCCCATTCACCGATGTATGATTTGTATTCTCTGAAGGCACTGAGTCACTCCATACACCACACTGTGATATGTTCTTCTATCTTCTTGCTTGCACAGACATGAAATGCCCTTTTTTTCTGTGTTGAATGGTTCCAGAGATATGTTTTAGGGCCAGCTTTTAGCCTGCAAGTCAGTCAGGGTTTTTTTGAGAGTTTCCCTAACTCTTTCCAGGACCAGAGTTTTTTTCTATCCCTCAGGGTAGAGGTTATTTCCCATCTGCTCTTGGTGGTATAGAAAGAAGCTTTCTCTGTGGCAGCTTTGTGCTCAGAGCTGACCTGTTCAGAGCTGTCTTATCTCTGTCTAGAACCTGTGTTACATCTGCTCAGTTTGTAAACACAAATCTTCTTTGTAGCTTCCAGATACATGTGCCCCTAACTGAGATCTGGGGATTAAGATGAATTCTTTACTCTTTGGATATTGCCACAAACAAAATTCTACCTGTGTTAACTAAACACTTCCACCTTATTTGAATCACACAACTGTTGTGCTATAGTGATTTTACTCTAATATAAACCAGTATAGCTGAATAAGCAATTCTATTGACCAGTGCATGGGAGAAATGGTTATGCTGAGAGGCTGCTTATCCCAAGCTTTCCTTATTTCCCTTGGTTCCTGGAGGACTAATTAGACTAAGAAATTATAGAAACTATCTATTATATATACTTTCTATCACTCAGACAGATAGTCCTGAATGCACAGTCCTGAATGCACAGCCTTTTTAGGTAAAGAATGCCAGTTCACACAATTTTCTCAGAGCACTACTACTTACTCTTCAGAAAGCATTGAGGAATGTTTGCACTTACATGGTGTAATTAAATTTTGGGAAGTGAATGTTGTGCTTATTGGCACAGTGAAATTTTCAGAACTCCTCAGAACCGCAGGCTAAAGACGAAACATCAAATAAACAAACTTCTTTTACTTAAATACATCAGTTAATGTTATGCCACTGTATTATTACCTGGGAAGCTGTCAATGGGAAGAATATGTTGCTAAGAATAACAGGGAGTTAGGTGGCTCAGGAGAGCAAGAAAGATATGGGTGGTTTTCTTAGTTTTGGGTATCAATTGTTCTCTCTTTATTGGACTTGTTTGTGTGGGCCAAGCCTAAACCAAGTCTAATTACAGCTGAAATATGAACAGGAGGCTTCTGATATAAATCTTGCTATAGAATAGTACTGAGAAGTTACACCATTTGACAGCTGCTGATTTCTGCCCTATGAATTGGCAGTTTCACTGCTGGTCCCCACAGCCACGTGGTCATTTACAGCAGAGCTGCACAGCTACTAAAAGGGTAAGGATCAGGAGTATTTGAATTCCCATCAAGATAGCCATTCCAAGGGGGAAACCCAATCTTCCAAGAAGTTATCCTTGCAAAGGACAATGCTCCTAAGGAGGAAATATTTTTCCTATAATTGTATTTTGAGCAATGCCTCTGCACCAGAGATCTGTGATGACAAGCAGCACATTTAGCTGGATGATGTGTAGCTTCCATGAGGGACTTCTCGTGTCTCCTAAACCAAGGTAACAAATGAGACTTAACTGCAAACCAAATCAACCTTTGTGGATGCTACCTGGGCAGGAAAGTCACTGAATAGTTTCACTGTATAACACTCAAGACATTAATTATGTGTGTTAATTTTTAAAGAACTAAAAATTAATGAATCTATAATGGGAAACTGTTGATCATCATCCACTGGGGAGCATCTGGAACCTGATCCAAAGCTCTTCTGAAAAAGGAGTTACAAACACCAGTCCTTCAGCCAGCTAATCCAACAGCAGTGCCCTGCCTCAGGCAGAAATGAACAATCCAAAATAAAAGAACTTTCTTGCCAACACGCAATTGTTCAGCTCCTGCCATAACTAACAGGAAGGAAAAGGAGGCCTCATGAGATTTACCTTTCAAAGGAATTTGGTCAATGAAGACAATCATGGGTGTAACCAAAGCCCCACATTGCTACCTCAGTGTCTCAACCACATGGCAGAGCTTCCTGGGCTCTGACCTTGGTATTGTTCTGGTACAAAATAAACACTCAGCTTTGTTTTTTAGTGGTTTCTCCATTTTTTCTTCTTGCCAATGGAACTTGTGAAGGAACTTTATACATCAGAGGTTTGGACCAAACCTCTCATCCATTATTTTTGGTGCCTCTAGTGACCCACTCCTGGCATGTTAGAGGAAGGTTAGGGAACAAGGCAAAATGTGTCAACTGTGTAATGTAATTGAAAGCAAAACTCCCTCTGTAACATCCCAGCAGGAACCTACACAGGGTGACATTTCAAAATGACTGGCAGTCACTGAAACTTTATAACAAACCTTTTAGGATTTCATTAACTCAGGAAGCTCATGCATATCTTTCCCGGATACTGTAGGAACAATTACAGCCTTCCTGTTGTTGGACAAAGCCTTTTTCAGATCATAACTCTGTCCACATGAAGAAGGGGATGGAATTTGCTCTCAAGCACTGAAAAACCTCAGCAGAAGGAGCTGTAGGAGGCATTGTGGGCACTGGAGGGGACCTGGCAGTAGAAAAACTGCTCTGCTTCTGCAGAAAACCCCAAATTAGGGAGAAGATGAGATATAAATGTCGAAACTTATATGTGTCTTATATTTTATACATATGGGCTTGTAAATGAGCTAATGAAAGTGCTAATTGACCTAGTTTCTTAAGCATATATTTCAAAGCTGACTGAGAGGAACTAAAATTCATTACAATTCGCTTCCTTAGAGTATCAATTCCATAATTTCAGTTGAAATAAAATAGTTTATAGGTTTTTTTTTTTATTCTTTGGCTGCTACAGACTAGAAATAGTACATTTTTATCTTGGATGTTGTACGGTCATGGGGTTACAACAAAAGATGGCTAGGAGGCCCTTCCATCCTACTCTAGATCACAGCAGCATTGTTCCATGGAGTCTTTCTCCTAGAGTTTTCTTATCTTACTGTTTGAGATTGCCAGCATTGAGGTTTTCATGATCTGTGTAGGGAGGATGAAGAGATTGTTCTTTGGTCTGAGGAGGATCCCCAAACAAGCCTGCAGCACAAAGCACAGACAACCAATCTTCCCCACAGGGAAGTGGAAGGAACCTCAATGTGATAAATGAACCCACAGAGAACTTCCAAATATTCTTTCATTGCAGAAGAAAACCCCACATTAGGAAACTTTTTTTTTTCAGTCCCCAATTAAAGCTCTCTTACGTTGATGCATTTTCCCTGACATTTGAATTAATGAGCCAAATGTCTCCAGTGAATTCAAGATGAGCTTGCAACACCTAAAGCTGTTTCTATGGCAGCTGCATGATGGTACAAACTGAGGCTATGACTTCACTGCAGCATCATACAGCAGGGCAGCTTGGTAGAAGTCAATTATTTAGGTATTGAAATGAGTGCTAACAGTATGGCTGTGAAGGAAAGAGCTGGTTTCACATACGTGAGATCTATAAGTGCCTAGGCAGAGGGAGTACCTTAAAATTTCATGACATTGTCAATGTACCTTTCTTTCAACACAAAAAAAACCCATAGATATGCCTTTCACTTACTTAGGGAGGTTTTCCATGAATTCCACAGGGAATACCTGTCCTCACAGGTCTTTAACAGTTGCATTATAATTCATACATTGTTCTGTTTGAATTCTTGTAAAGAAACAAGCTCTTACTCAAGGGGGTTTTGTCACTTAGAGACAATTTCAACCTGTCCTTCTCAAATGTAAGATAAGGAATTTGACATTTCAGATTGTGGCAGCTTTCTATAGGAGGAAGCTGGAGAAGGAACTACCCAAACTGTGGTCCTGCCACACCTCATCAATCCTTATTTAGCCCTTTGCTTGGGTCAACAGTGTTTGTCATTGTTTGGGCTGAGGGTGAAGTAATTTCCTTCACAATTTTATACGAAGTTTCATATCTGGGTCTGGTGATAGATGGAGAAATCAAGTGTTTCAGATAGAAGTTTAATTCAACAACATAAGCAAATTAAAGGAGTATGTAAAAGTGGGCAGAAAATCTGAATTCTGAATATTGAACTCACATTAACTGAAGGCTTGCCTGTATTAGTACAGTGTATTCTGCAGCATCCCAGATCCTGTTGCTTTTGTGAGCCACTTCCTTCACACTGGTACTTACTGACCTGTTAACATCATCCTCTCCTGCCAGAGCCTGTGAGAAGTGGCTAGACAACTGTCTGGACAAAACAGAAAAAAACAAATAAGCCCATAAGAATAAAACATGTCATCCGCTTTGTATCATTCTTGAACAAAAAACACTCCAAGATAAAAGTCTGATGGACATTTTCAAGTAGGTGAGAGAACTTTTGAGTGACACACATCAGCTGGACCAAACTCTGCCTTGGTTTCACTTTCACAACTTTTGGCTTTGAATTGATGTGCCCAAGAAGAGAATTTCCATTTTCCCATCCTAAATGACACAGACAACATAAGGTGACATCCTGACCCTTCAGATGCCACTTGGGAAACAGCAATTATCTGCAACAGGCCTTGATGTCATCCAAAAAGTTCCCCCCATGCTGTGTTGCTGTGGACCTAGGCTCTGACTTTTTCTGTCACAAATGGTAGTGTCCTGCCCATGTTGCTTTTCTTTAAAAGAGCATAAAACCCATAGGCTTTAATTTTCCAGAGTGACTATTTTTGTGCCTCATGCTGATTGCTTCAAAAATTTTGGCCTAACATTTCTCCTTTCTCATGAATTGAATGTGTTAAGGAGGAAGGACACCTCTGTTCTAAAGCTGACAGGAATGTCACCCGGCTCATCTAACTCATAAAAGCACTGTCAAGTTTGAAAAACTATTGTATGTTCAGAAGATACTTTCTACATTACATAAAAGTGATATAAAAGGCTTGCTTTGAAAAACAAGCCACAAGCACTTGCACCAATTCAGGTTAACAACAGACTTTTCTGGATGGAGATAAAATAGAATCTGAAGAACAGAAATACAAAGCAACTGATCAATGTTCCTTTATTTATATCCTCTATTTTGACAGCTCTTCAGCCTTTTCCTCCTGGAGAACAGTGCTTTGGGATAACAGTGTTGTTGGAAAGTGGCAGTGGGAACCAGCTCTGAGTAGCAGAAGGTGGGCACACAACCTTAGTAAGGCCACTTGGATTTCCTGCAGACTTGATCCTCGGTGCGATTGGGACCAGTGTGCGCAATGTCCTGGCCTGCTGCCCTCCCAGGAGAATGAAACCAACTCCACGAACCTCGGCAGACTTTGTTCAGCAAACTTATCACTGAGAACAGCCCTTGCTTGGCAGCACAGAGCAAAATTTGCCCTTTAGAGGCAATCAATTACTGCATATTCCTAAAACATCTTATTGTTCTTGGAATCTGCTGTGAGGGGTGACTCGCCATTTCATCTGACTTTGAACAGGAGGCTCTACAGAGCAGGCTCAGAAACACTGGTGTAAACCTGAGACGAACCTGTGGAGTTATTTTGGACTTTTCGGACAAGAAACAAAACCAAACAGCATGACAAGAAACAAAACTGTGTTTTCCAGAGGAAGCTGAGTTAACTCTGCTTAACCAACCCCTCCTTGTTAAATAACATCCTATGCCACACTCCCATGTCGGAATTTCTACAACCACATCCACCCTCCAAGGTGGCTTAACACCAGATCAATGGTCTTGTTTGGTCTTGTTTGCTGCCACGGCATCATCTCTCCTCAGTACTACCAGACTTTGCCAGTTTGAAGTAATGCTGGGACTACTGGGGCTAAATGGATGGAAGCCAGCATCAGGCCAACCTCCTTTGGGCCTGACTCTCCACCCCCAACAGTTCACACTAGTGCAAAGAAGGTGTAATGCTCTTCTGGGCTGGGCAGAACACACAGCACCCACTCCACACAGCTGGCAGTGCCAGGCAAGGAGCAGGGTAAAGGAGGTTCTGGGGTCATCAAAGGCCACAGAGATCTCCAGCTGCTTCTCTCTCATATTGCTTAGGACACCATTCTACCTGGTCTTAGTTTGGTTTTGCATCAGGTGCTGGGATCAAAAAGGAGTAATGAAGTCACTGCTCCTCTCAGCAGAGCCAGTCCATGGCACATACCTTGGCTGTGCCTCTCCTGAGTCACACAAAGCTGCAGCTGAGCCAACCGTGTGCATCTGGTCCAGGGGGCAGGGGGAGGTGGGAGGCCACCACTGACACTGCACACACAGGAGGTGGGGCTGAAAAGGTGCAGAGCTCTCAAGGTCTGACCTGTAAATCCCAGGCTCAGAGTCTGAAAGACACAAGTTTGGATAAGAACCCATTAGACCCAGATTTAAAGGACCAGGACTCTCATAAAGGCACAAAATATACAAACCCTACAACACAGATCTAATATTTTTCTTCCAATCCTTTAGTACTTTAAATCACTTACAACTGTAGACATGACAAAACATTCAGAACCAGACAGACTTCTTGGCTCTTGGTATTGTCTTGAATGCCTCAGCTCACAGGAACAAGCCACATTCTGCACAAACAGGCTTAATTTTTTAAGATGTCTGTGATCACTCCTTAGGCTTTAGCTGACCACAGTACAGCTGCAAGTGGGAACCAGAAACAGGCTGGGGATGCATTTAAGGTACTAGAATAGCCACAAAGAAATTAATTTTTAATACAACCCAGTCAGCCCTATGTGTACATACACACAGCACAGTATTTATATTAACAGAAACAAACAAACAGGAGGGGTCAGATTGCTCGAGCAAAGCAGAAATATTGTCTCCTCTTCCTAAATGCTCTTGTTTTCACACTAACATCTTCCATCTGGTTGGGACCTGACCTCAGCAGCCCGGCCGGCCGCGTTCATCCTCTTTTCCGTGATGTTCCCATATAAGGTGATCTCTCTTCAACCAGGGAGCAGGATTCTCATTTGCTCAGGTTTCGTCCCACTCAGATTTGCTGCTCTCTGTGGTCGAGCTCTGTCACGACTTTGCTCGGCAGCATCTGCACAGCAGGGGCTGTAAAGGGAGGAGAAAGTCAGGAGGGAGCAGTGAAGCTGTGCCTGCAGATCCAGAGAGCTCTGGATTGTTTATTTCCGTTCTCTTTCCTCCACAAGTTACCTCTGCAGGATGTCTTTGCAAAAAGCAGCTTCCACAGGCCTTTCCCGAGCTAAATAAAAGACAGATTCCATCCAGAGAACTGGATGGAACTGTCAAACTTTCCTTCAAAATCTGTATCACTCTCCATGCAAACTAATTTGGGACTGTGGAAAATGCCCCCAGCATTATACAACAAATATACTGGAACACTGGCCCTCGAGTCTGTAAGACTTGACTCACATAGCACATCACCCAAACTAAGATAACTTAAGATAAGTTAAGCATAAACAAATCTCAGCTGCTTCCTGTAATATTTACCCAAGGCTGCACTGAGAGCTTATAATCTCTTTCACGTTTGTGAAGATTCTCTTGTGATAAAGAGGTCAAGGCACTGAGCTAAGTCTTGATTTTTTTTCTTTTAGGCAGTAATTTTGAATTTTCAGACTGTAGATACCAAGCAGCAGACGGGGAACCAGGGGCCTGCACATATGCAGAACACAAAACTGGTGGAAGAAAGGATCATAACAGGATCTCTCTCTTCCCCAAGCTGGGAAGTCACACAAAACTGGGATCCAATGTGTGATTTTGCTCCTGCCTCCAATCACTTGAGTGTTCAAACAAGTCAACAAGTTCAGCCAGTCCAGTTCTAACAATGTCTGGTCATGGAGGTCTCCTTTCCCAGAGGCAGAATAATCAGACTTCATGGGTTTCCATCTCACCATCTCTTTTTCTTCTCATCTTGGCATAATCTAAAGTTTTCATCCTTCCTCTTCTTTAACGTTACAGTGACATGAGAAGAGAGGAATGGTCCTTTCCTTCTGGGAAGGTGTAAGGACTGGAATAGCCTCAATATAAAGCAAAATCTCAGAGCAGCAGCCTCCCAGTGCACCCAGCCCAGATCCCTCTCCACCCTCACCACAACTGCCTTCCCTCAGCACTGAGGAAGAAAGGATTTGTATCAGTGTTTACAGAAACAGTGTTCTCCGTTAAGTGATGGGGAACTCACAGGCACCTCCATCAGAAACACCATTCTCATCTGCTCTGTGTTCTACATGCTCAAAATACTCATCAGAGAAAACAGTAACTGATACCAGGAAAGCATGACAAGGGAAAGCAAATCTCTTCTGGGAACTTGTAGGTAAATAGGATTCCTAAAGGTCAATATATGGACTGAAAGCACAAAGGAAACATGATCTGGTTTTAAAGTTCAAATCCACGAGTCAGGAGACTTGGATTATGTTCCTGGCTCTACCACAGCTCTCATGCCCAACCACAAGGTACCCGTGCATCCCTTTTGTCCTTTCATTTAACCAGTTAAGAGCTCCGACACCAATCAGTGTCACTTCTCAGCCTTCCCATGAAGACCAATAAATTTTATGAAATTATTGTATAAAGCGTTTTTTATTTCTCAGAATGAAAAGAGGAGCTAATCTAAGATAGTCGCAGTGCTTAGAATTGCAAAGTATTACATTTATGGTTGCTACTTACTGAGTCAAATTCTGCAGTGATTTACAACCTGTGCATTTCAATTGGCACCAATTTAACATGACTCACTGCATATTTTAATCCATCATCTGGGGACTCACATGGGATTCTAAGACTATCCAAGAACCTAATTGAAATAGCTGAGAGGCTCCAAAATCCAACTATTTCAGGCCTAAGCATGGCTTTTGAAGGATCTGCGAGAACAAACTTGCAGACTGAGAGATTACATGAGCAAGTTTGACTTCAATTTATAGTCTGGTTCAGATTGTTTGGTGTTTTTGAAGCTGCTGTCCTTGTTGCAGATTTATGCACTACGTATTTATTGCTACTTTGAGGCATGCTGATGACTGATGTTCAGCCTCGAGGACATAAATTTGCCATTTGCCCCAGATGAAGCCTGGGCCCAGGACTGGCTGTTCTGTTCCACACAGATCCTCTGTGCACCTTTCCATTTCAAAGGTATTAAGTAACCATTCACCTGACACGTACATCAGCCACACTTGACATCCCTTCGTGCTGTCAAAATCTGCCAGAAATCTTAATTGGGTAACTGCAGCAATCTGTTTGTACATCTCCGACACATGCGACAACAACCTCCCTCAGAAGGAGCCACAGAGCCAAGTTTATCCTCCAGAGGCTGAATCTCGGACCTATTTCTGCCACTCCTCGCACTTGTTCTGTGAAGAAGCCCCACGAGAGACTTGCCCTGTGCCGTGTCCGCCTCAGCGCCCCGTCAGCGGCTTCAGCCGCAATTCCCGGGCCGTGCCCGGCGGGAAGGGGACGGGACGGGACTTCGTTTTCCAGCGGGAAAGGACTGACCGGGGCATGCTGTGGGGACACCGGGAGAGCTCCCAGTGCGGCCGGCTCCGCGCTGCCGCAGCCGGCTGTGAGGGCAGCGATCCACGAAGCACCCGGTGCCGGTGCCGGTCGCCGTCGCGGTCGCGGTCCCCTCACAGTTCGGCCGCGCCCCCTCACGGCCAGACCACGCCCCCTCACAGACGACCACGCCCCGTCACTCTAGGCCACGCCCCCTCATAACAGACCACGCCCCTCGCCGCCCGGCCCCGGCCCGGTTCGGCGGGAACGCCGGAAGTGACGCCACTCCCGTGTCCTGGCAACCGTCCCCGCGGTAACGGCGCGCGCGAGGCTCCGGTCGAGGCCTCCCGCCTCCCGGCCTGGCCCGGCCCGACCCTCGATCCCGCAGCCCCCGCCAGGGCCCGTCCTTCCCCGATCCCGGCGCTGAGGGGCGGCCGGACCCGGTCACCGGCCCCCCGGCATCTGCTGTGCCTTCTCTGCAGAGGTTTTCCCGGCACACAGTTATGGGCGACCAAATCCAGTTCATTGTTGAGAAGCTCAATCAGGAGCCCTTCAGGAAGAACTACAATCTGATCTCGTTTGACTCCCTGGAGTCGCTGCAGCTGCTGCAGCTGCTCAGTGATGTTCTGGGGGAGATTGACCCGAAGGTAAGGAGGGCACTCAGAGGTGCTCAGACCTCCTGAGGTGGCTTGACACTGGAATTTGCTTTTATTTAGGTCTGGCTCAGTATAATCCTGCAGCGTGTTTGTTTCACCAAAACAGCTTGTATGAATCTTCCAGGAAATAAACGTGCCTGGCAAGAATCCTTCCTGCTGTACGTCTGACTGCTCTTGGCAAACCAGCAAATGTTTCTTGGGGCAGGGTGGCAGCATCCCTGTTCCCTGGAGGCTGATGAGGATGTTTTTCCTGTGAAATTAAGCATACAGATCTCAGTTCATACTGACAGTTGCGTTCAGTCTAAGTCAGGCTGTGTCTTGCACACACCCAGGGCAGGAGCTGATCAAGAACTGAACCTCACGATTGTGCTGTTGCAATGGAAATTATATCCCACTCCGTGGAGGCTGCCAAAAGTGTGTGTGAGATGAGAAAGGACCATTCATATACCTGGGGTGTGGATACCTGTGCCTTGCAGAGCCAGGATATCCGACTTCCCGGGTCAGTGTGACTGCACAGATGAGATCCCACCAGCAGGGAGAAGGCATTCCTGGAGTAAATTGACCTGAATACTCATGTTGCAGGAAAATCCATTAGAAGAGAATTGAAGTTTGGTGATTTAAGGGATGTTCTTTAAGGGACAGAGCATCTCACTATCGTCTAGTAAATTTAGAAAGTCAATTCTTTCAGTGTTGCCAGATAATTAGCATCACTTGGACAAACAAGTATGAAAAATAATAATTGATTATAGTAAATAATATAGTGTCATCCTAATAATTAGGATATCGATTGTTTAGGAAATCGATTGTTTTATGATAGTTACAATATTTTTTACTATATGAATAATAATAAAGAATAATTACTTATTTAATTTAAAAACCCGTTTAGCATGCTGTCGACATTAGAGAGGAGCTGCCGGAGCAAACAGCTAAAAGAATGCTGAATCTCCTTGGAATCCTCAAATACAAACCTCCAGGGACCGTGTCAGACCTGTGAGTACCTTTTTGCCTACGAATCATGTTAAAAACATATTTTTTAGCTTATATGGTGCCGACCCTTAGTTCAGGTGAGCACTGCTCCAATGTTCCCATGGATGTTGGGATGGGATCCCAGGTGTGGCTCCAGGTGGGCGCTGTTCCCGTGTCCCTATGGATGTTTCGGGGTCCCAGGTGGGTGCTGTTCCCGTGTCCCTGGAGATGTTTTGGGGTCCCAGGTGGGCGCTGTTCCCGTGTCCCTATGGATGTTTCGGGGTCCCAGGTGGGCGCTGTTCCCGTGTCCCTGGAGATGTTTTGGGGTCCCAGGTGGGCGCTGTTCCCGTGTCCCTATGGATGTTTCGGGGTCCCAGGTGGGCGCTGTTCCCGTGTCCCTGGAGATGTTTTGGGGTCCCAGGTGGNCACCTGCGCAGGTGCAGTGGCGGCTCCGGCCGGCAGAGGGCGCCGCCCGGCCCTGCCCGGCTCGCCCCCGGTCCCGGTCCCGGTCCCGTCTCACCTGTGCCAGGCGATCCTAAATCCCGGGTTCCCCACACTCTGCTGGCATCCCCCAAGGCTGTCGCAGGAAATGAGGAGTTGTCGCTGCTGGCTTTATCCTTTTAGTGTGTTTACGGGCGTTTTATCTGACTCAAGGTAGAAGAATCGGGAGCCTAAACTGCAGACTTCCAGCTCAGAGCGGGTTGGGTTGGAAGGGATCTTAAAGATTTCCAGTTCCACCCCCCTGCCATGGGCAGGGACACCTTCCACTGTCACAGGTTGCTCAGAGCTCCATCCAACATGGCCTTGAACACTTGCAGGGATGGAGCAGCCACAGCTTCCCTGGGCACCCTGTGCCAGGGCCTCCCCACCCTCACAGGGAAGAATTGCTTCCTAATACCTAATCCAACCCTGCCCTCTGTCACTGTGAGGCCATTCCCATTGTCCTGGCACTCAAAGCTCTCATAAAAAGTTCCTCTCTATCTCTATTTTGTGCTCTCTTCAGATTCTGGGATGTGCAAATCCCTCAGCCTTCTCTTTTCTAGGCTAATCAAACCCGAGCCTCATCATGAGCGTTTCCTCTTCCAACAATGATTACGAAAATCATTAGGCAAGTGGAGAAGAATGTCAAAACATTGCAGATCTTTTGTTGCAAGCCAGCATTCTTTTGTTTGAGATTTATTGGCATTTTCTCCTGGTTGGTTCCATACAGGAGTGCTTTTCGCCAAGGGCTAGTTACTGGAAGCAAAACTGTAATTCATCCTGTCTTACATTGGCTTCTTCAGAGGACCAGTGAACTCAGGACAAGAGCTTACCTGGCACGTTTCTTAGTGAAACTGGAAGTGCCAGCAGAGTTCCTACAGGATGATACTGTGGCTGACTTCAACAAACAGGTACCATTTCTCATGAATGCCAACATTTTACATTAATTGCCAGTGGGAGGAGGGACAGATGAATCAGGGAGTTAATGCTGGCATACATGTTCAACTGAGTTATGTTAAAAGCTTGTTGGAATCAAGGATAAGCAAAGATTCATAATAAAAAAGTTGATGTCTTGACCACTTTTCTTCCAATAACCCTGAAATTATGTACTAATAAGTAGCATTGAATTAAAAAGCCTTAAGCCTATTAAGCACTGGGTGCCAAATAATGTTCAGAGCCATGTTGGCTTAGACAGACTTTTAGTTCTTAATTTTTGAACAGGTTTGGTTGTGGTTTTTTTCTTATGAAATACAACCTGGATATTTTTAACTTTATAAAATTACCACTTCAAGCAAGTCCAGAAAATGTTATGACCAAAAGCCGATGTCTCCTACTTGTCCATTGATTTTATTTTTAGTCGTGATAGTCCTTTGATAGTATTTGATGCATAATATTTGTATGAGCCTTACTCCACTTTTGCTTTAACCATTTATTTCTTTGTGAATAAAGATTTCTTTTTCTCTGTGCTGACATTCCTACTTATTATGTTCCCACTTCTTTTGTGAGCATTAAATGTTGATTTTAGATAGTCAGACTGGGTGGGTTTGAAATGTAAAACTTGAAGTTAACCAAAGTTTTGGGTTTATTATCTGAGGTACATATTTACTTAATTTTTTCCCCAGTTTTCTGTGCCTTTTGTTCTGTAAAACCAAAGTGGATTTGAGTGTTTGTAAGAGGTAACTTGATCTATTAACTCTGCACCAGCAAAGCTGAACAGTCTGACTGAGACTTGACTAAGCCTTTTATTTTTTTGTTACCTCTAACAATATTTGATTTATACCTTGAAATAACTCAGCAGAAGTAGCAGAGAGAGAAGGGAATGCAGATTGTATGTTTTGTTCAGTATGTCACAGTCTTAATGTGTATAAATATCCACCTCCATAACTTCCATTACGTAAAATGTGTTTCTTTTTGGGATTACAGTAATAGAACCATCTTATTAAACTAATACCCTGCTGATTAATTCAAAACAGAAGCTGGGGTAACAGAATGCCTTACTGCAATATAACATGACAGTGCAAATATTTAGATACTAATTAATTAAACAATTAGCCTGAATTATTTAGATACAGTCTTGCGATGGTGTCTTTTAAGGGAAATTTCAAAAATGAGAGTTTGGACCCCTTATAACACAATCAAGTTTTATGGGTGTGTAGAATCAAGCGAAAATGAACTTTTGTAAATTACTTATAGAAGATACTCAGCAAACCTGCCACCTTACCAGCTGTGTTGTGATTTGGACATTGGATTGCCTGTAATATATAATTTAAGAAATAAGCAACTTCAGGCATTAATCTCGTTGTTCAGGCTTCAGTGATTTGCTCCCAGGTGCCAGAAATTTCTCTTTCCATATAGGAACCTGAGTGCTTTTTTGGTCAGTTGAGTGTGTCCTCTATTTCAGGTGCATGTAGGGCACCCAAAGGGAAAAGTGAGAACCTTTTTTTGTTATGATCCATCAAACTCTGCTCTGCCTTGTTTGAATCCTGCCATTGGCCTTGAAATTTCATGTTCCAACAGGGAAAAGTCCTACGGAACTCCTTTTGACAGAGGTAGAGACACACAAAGGAAAACTCTTGGACACCAGCAGTGGGAATGCAGTTGCTTGAGACCATTTTCATTTTCATTTTTGTTAAAGGACTTCCAGAGTGCATAAGGGGTATCATGGAAGCCAGTTGGGTTTTACTCCTGCATTTTGTAACTCGTTCCTCCTTGTCCAGCCTGTGCTGTCATTCCTTGGTCTATTCCTCGTCATACCTTTATTTGCCACTTAATCCAGCTCTTTATGATTTTATCTTCTTCTCCTTAGCCATTTTATTGCTAATTTTTTGAATTCCTTCCAGCTTGTCAGTGTGTGCTTGATACTGAAACAACCAGAACTGAGCAGAGCGCTCTGGATGCTGCTTCCCCAGGGTTTTATAGAATGGAGTTGCTGCTTCACTGCTCAGGGCTCTGATGCCTTTGTTTGAACTGGCCTTTGCTGTTGCCATTTGGTATTCACCTTTCATATCAACTGCTTTTTCCAGGAAGTAAAAAATTACTTGATACTCTCATTTTAGATTTTTCCATCTCATTGAAAGGCTGTTTCTGTGGAGATTATCTTTCCTTATACCTCAGCTCGCGTTTCTCCCAGTTGAATCTAAATTTATTTCCTCTCCATATTTCTAAACTCTTGCTGTCCCCTGTTATTTCTCTACCCACACAGACTTTCACACTGCCTCTCAGTTTAAGATTCCTGGTGGGCAAAGTACTGGTGTGGAAGTAGCACACTGTCTCCTTGTCTCTGAGTGCTGAGCTGCATCTGTCAATCTCTGGGATGTCTGAGGGTTATGCAACGTGGCACAGCCATTTCTCACGTGTTCACTCAGCTCTGCTCTTGGGCCACTCTGGAAACTCAGGCCCCATTGCTTCCATCAAAAGTGGTGTTAGAGCAGACTCTTCCTTTAGGGGCTGATACAGTTATATATGTGGTATAGACAGGTGTATAGTAAGAGAGAGTAATTTGTTAATTTGTCCCTCTCGGGTGACATCTTGTCTTCCTGTTTTGCAAATACACTGTGTATTACAAAAGGTGAAAATACTGAGGAAATTGTGAGGTTCTGATTGTCTCTTCAAATGGAAGATAATGCTCTGCGATTTTTTTATTTCTGCTTTTGAAGTTGTCGGGCTTTTGCAATGAGAAAATTCCTTTTGATCTTGTTCCCACCATATTTCTATGTCTACATTTACTGTCTTAGTAGTAAAACAGTTGTTGATCTGAAAATCCTTAGACACAGAGCTCATTCTGCACAATTTTCATTTCATTTCACAGTATGAAGAACTCATGGAAGCATTTAAGAACCTACATAAGGAGCACGAGCAGCTCAAAATATCTGGTTTATCAACTGCAGAAATAAGAAGGGTAAACAAACTCCACAATTTTTTATTTAGTTGGGTTTTTTTGCATGTCAGTTCCATGTTTGTTGGCTTTGTGGACAGTGTGAAAGCCGTAGAGGCCAGAGCTGGTGGGCACTGCAGCTGCCTCTTGACACTGCTCTCTGTTGGCAAACACAAAGTCCTCGCTCGTGTTTAGAGCTGAGCTTTCTGGAGCAGATTGGGCAAAGAGGCTGCCAAGACTCTGTGCAGCATGATTTCCAAATATTAGAACTCCATTTCCTCTGAATGCAGAGTGATACAAAGCCTTTTGCTTTCCTGATAGCGGCTAATAATTCCAGAGGGTGTTGAATGAATTAAGAGCTTAAGTCAACAGAAATGATGAACCCACGTGGCTCAAGTGTTAAGTAGAGATATTTGCTCTGTTTCAGCAAAATAATTAAGCTTGTGTACAGCTTTCCAGTGGACACACAGACAAGCCAGGCAAGTGTTGAGATAAGGTCTGCATTTGGAGAATTCATTTTCCCTTCTCTCATAACTATCAATCTGTGGAGCCCTGCTGTTTTAAAGCAGGACTAAAGGAGAATAATAATAATCAGATACATGTTTCAGCACTAGAAAGTGTTTCTTTTAAGACAGTTTTAATACAAAAAGTGGCAGCAGTCATCCCTCATAAGCAACTTCATGCAAATTGGTCTGCCAGGAAGTGGGTAATGCTGGTGACATTAAGAACATATGTCAGACTGCATCAGATGTTGAATTCATGCTGATTCGTTCCTTGGTGGTTTCTGTTTGTTTGTTTTTATTTTAGAGAAATCCACCTGCTTTTATTTTAAATGTTCACATTAATACTCAAGGATGCAGATGAAGAATGTTAGCATAAAGAGAGTGGGAACTGTGGGAGAAGTAAGAGAGGAGAGGGATTGGAATCCTGGATGTTTGATCATAGATCAATAAAATTATAACCGCCTCCATGTATTCAGGGAAGAATTCTGATTTTCTTATTGATTTGAAGAGAATTTAGTCCAATCCAATATACATGGGAAATAAATTAATACTTGTTTATCTGTTTTTCCTGCTTTTTAGGACATCAGTGCAATGGAAGAGGAGAAAGATCAACTGGCCAAAAGAGTAGAGCGTCTTAAGAAGAGGGTAATAAGAGAAGTAACACTCCTACATTTCAGTGTCATAATCCTTGGCCTGCAACTCTGATTTTGGAATGCAAACAAGGATTAAGATAAACACACTG